>CAMKVN010003193.1:0-11135 GCA_946474995.1 Funneliformis geosporum
TTTGTCAATAACTAAATCGTATTTTAAGCTAATGATTAAGCAAAGCAACTTTGAATCCTAATTGACGGGAATGCTCTGTTGTTACCCCATTCTTAAGTTCGAATTTAATAAATAATGAATGAAAACTCTCTTAATAAATAGAACTCCCGTTTTGTTTGGTCTGACGAACTCTCTTAATAAATAGAACTCCCATTTTGTTTAGTCTGACGAATCTAAATATCAGATATTTGGCTTAGACAGAAAGAAATACTGTTAAAAAAGGGATGGTGAACCATTAAGTGATCGATTAGTAAAGTATACCATCAAGTTTGGGGGAGAAAGTGTGTTCGTATGTATCTTTACCAAATTCTCGCTATATTAACTATTTGTAGTTAAATTAATTAGTAAGACAACACATTGACATATCACAATTTTCGTTGCATAATTACATATTTATATACACATATGTTATAAAAAAAACCATGAAATTAAATAAACATAACCGTGCTGTAATAATGTTGTAATCGCTACTATGAAATTTATAAATAAAATAATACTTTTATTTATAGCTTAACATGATCGATTTATCTAGTATGTTCATCTATAATCTATCACTCATTTTAATTATTCGACGCATGCATTTTTTTATAATTTGTTATATAACGATATAATTATTCTTGAAGAAAAAGCAAAATAAATTCTTTTGTCATATGGAACTTACGTGATAAACGCGTCATTAGTAAATAAAAAGACTTATGACTGCCAAGCACACTTGATACTATATGACTTACTATACTATATTATATCTCAACCTTGAGGAGTATTTTTATCGTTTTTCTGTTTTCATTAAGGAACTGCAAGTAAGAAACATTTTCCGGAAATGTCTTTTGCACATAATACCATTAATACTTCCACGCAATTGATTAAAGGAGGATAACTAAGATTACCAAAAGATCCGAGAAATATATCATCAGCCACAACTATTTACTTGACTGGAGCAGCAGTATTGGGTAAGAAGAATAATTTGACCTTGGTAGTGGCAATGCTTGCTTTTTTTGCGAGAGATAGAAAGTTTGGTAACAGGCGATAGAAAAGTAATTATGTTCCATTATTCTTTAATCGAAGAGCGAATCTTGATGAGTAGATCCTAAGTGAAACCTTTGTCCCATCATTAGCGACCCACTATCCTTTCTGCCCTTCATACTTATTATAGGGATTTAACTTATGAATCACGTCAAGCTTGAGTATAAAGATTTAGGTAGGTACAATACCTTCAAATAATTAGCGAATCAGTTATTTTTCTCCATTGAACTCTGCAACTAAATACAATGTTTAATATTTTATTGCTAGATGATGGTTGTAAGTAGTACCAGCTGTACCAAATTCTGGATCGTCTTACTTAGTCGTTAGAATTTTCTCAGCCGTCACTCTGGCTCCATCATATAGTAACACTAATAATTTTATTTGATTGATGTGATTGGCGGGAGAAATTTGAATTCTGGAAATCTAGTATTGAGATTCTCCAAAGATTATAGAGCAAATGACGTAAATTTAGAATATTTATATAACTAACTTTCAACTCCAAACAACCCAAAATCAAAGTTATTTTTTTAGAGCTAGAACACTAAATCTCTCCAAAATGACCGAATTAGGGTGTTTTGCATTTTGCTATTACTTCATGTTACGGATCTTATGATTTTCAAATGTATAGTATGTTCATAAAGTTATTAATAGCAAATGTCTCATATTTTTAATCATATTAAAGTTTGTTGGAACTATCCATAAAGATAGTTATAGGGTAATGTTACTTTATAAGTAGAATGAGAAGTTCTGAGATGAGAAGTTGGGAACCAAGCTTTTCATGCAAGTATATTATGTGTACTGTATTCTCACTTCGCATTCCCGTTCCATTGTACGAAGATTTAATACTTTGGAAAGCTCAAAGAAATAGATGTAGATACACATATAAACCTTCGTATTTGTTAAAAAGGCTTACAGTAATGTAGACATTACTAAGCTAACTTGCAGATATCATAAGTAAGAGATATAATATTCTTTTTGTTTTTTTATTGTTGCTTTGGTGCAATTAAATTTGTTATTAAGTCCTTGATTTTGAGTGTACGTATTTCCTGACGAAAAATGAAGTGTGAAGAGATTGATATACACATATTTCAATGTTAGTCTATCTTTAAGTATACACCCTTTTCTATCATTCGTAAGCTAACAGATTTCAGTACTACCACAAAAATACGAAATCATTTGAACATATATCCTGGGTGACAATTTCAATCCATGGGTTAACAGTGGTTGATTGGTAAATGGAATGATACATTTAGTGATTTATTTTGTTACTTAGCTCCTGCAATAGGGTTATGTATTAATTTAATCTTGTGCAGGTTACGACTTTGTTTATGTTATAATCCTTTTATTGCATCAATGTTTGAAGAATAGCGTTTCTGATATTGCATACAGATAAAAAATTTGTAATGGTATAATCAATTATTTATTTTTTATTTTTTATTTTTTTTAAAAAAAACTTTAGAGATGAGAAGGTCGGAAATGAATTACCAGTATAGAAAGGATGTGACGAATATTGGAACGTTCTATATTCATGAAGAAATCTAGGCTTAGCTTGAAAAAAATAATTGTGGTATGTCTGTTCAAAAGTTTTTTTTTTTGGTTAAAAACTGGATGATCACTCAAGATGGTCCTGGATGATCTTCGAGGTCGAATCATCTTTCGCTAATAATTTCATGTGAATTATTTGTTTATATAAATTTCTTTTTAAATATCATATTTTTGAAGTATCTTCAAATAAATTGTCCAAGTTTTTTGATGACATACTGAATCGCGAAAGAAAAATTTTAATAAGGTTGGTTTATTTTATAAAAATAATATATGTTAAATTAAAAAATTGCAGAAGCAAATATCAAATAATTTTTTTTAATTGCTATTTAAACAGTATAATACCTATAGAGATTATAGCAATTTTTATAAAATATTGAAAAGATATTTCTGAAATGTTTGTTATTTATTATATATATTATTAGTGAAATTTAATGCATAGATGAATTCATAATTCGATCCTGAATGATCACAAAAGATAATCCGGGGTAGAAATGCGAAAATATGTATTCCTTCCCCGGATCCTGAGGGATCATCCGGGGTTTTAACAAAAAATAATCTGGGCTGAATCCCGGACTTTTGAATAGAATAGCTTGCGGTGTAGTCTGTTTGCATAACGATATTCCTGCTTAGCCATACCGTATTCGATCGCCGGATTGACACAGTTTCGTTTCGAGAAAGAATATAGTCGTTATGACTATTATATCATATGAGAAATTCTAACTTTTCGATTCAGAGATTAGATCCTTTAACCGTTACACTTCGTATCTGGAAAGATAAAGTTTTTTTTTTAGAATGCAAATGGTATGATTATTCTAGGAATTTTATATAATTATCGGAAATGAATAGCTAGCTGAGAACACAACTGATTTTATAGAATCCCTTAACTTCGATCATAGCAACGTCACTTCAATACAATGAATTGAGTGAGATATTCGAATTTATCATATATTATTACTTATTAAAAAGAGGTTCCGTCACACAGAATGATTGTTATTGAACATGCCTCGAATAGATAGATTATGTGCTTTTCATATCAAAATTTGTAGCGCCGTATCGTTCTTTTTATATAAAACTTTTTTTGTAAAATTTCATCAATTCGTTTCGTTTGTTGGAAAAAAAACAAAAATCACGTTTTACGACCGATATAATATATGCAAAGTAAATGCGATTGATTATATATCATTGAACCACCAGGGGTCATTTTATTGAAAACTAATTCTAATGTTAAAATATAAATACATCATAAAAATAAAAATTAAAAATAAAAAAAATAGTAAAACAGTCCTTCTAATGCGTGATTTTCGCCAACGACCAGCGGCAGCTACTCTTCGCTCACGAACCAAAAACCCTCGAGTCGTCAAAATAATATCAAAGGGTGACGTCCTTGCTGTCTCCCTAGTCCCGACCGTAAATCGGGCGCCACGATCGCTGATCGTACCTGGCGGTTGTCGGACGAGCACCCCATCACTATCACGGGAACTATAATCATACAAAAAATTGATAAATTGATACTCAAACTAAATAAATATAAGTCGATTAATTCATACATATATTGCTTCTCCAATTTTTGCTTTGTATAACAAAGCTCGTTCCATCAACGACTACATTAACGTCTATTCCCCGTCGTTGGAACCTCTGTATTAAAAATAAAGAATAAAAATCGAAATATATTAAGCATATGTGTCATAATAATAAAAATCAAGTGGCGCGTTCACAGTCACGGGTTCGCGTTTCCCACTCACGATGAATCCCTCAGGCGAGTAAGCCAGTGCAGGGATATCAGAACACTTACAGCCGAAACTGTGGCCACTCCATTTTGCAAAGGTACTCACCTTGTCCAATCTGGTTCATTTACTGCATCTAATAATTCTTCAACGATGTTTCGTCTGCCTATTTCGTAAGTATTCATGTTTTAGGTGAGGTTTGGAAATTTTGTTGAAGGAAATAGTCGAGTAGAGTAGTTTGAAGAAACTAGATTTCAGATTTCCCTTTAATTTTCTAATATACTTATAAAAGTTTTATAACAAAAAATTAGAGAGAGAGAGTGTGTGTGTGTGTGTGTGTTTGTTGTATTGAAATTATAGAGATCCCTTTAGTTTTATAATGATTAGTATATATTCATTATTACGTAGTAAACGTGTCGCAATACTTTTTGAGACTATAACCAACAATTATGTTTACCATTTTTGCCAATTTCCCACATGCGAAAACTTGTGATTGAATAAATAAAATGTAACCAATAATGTCTAATAATAAAAATCGATCGGTCTGCAAAACTGAAAGTTTCTGCAGCTCAATACAGGGCTAGGCTAATGTCATGCTACTGTATGCGAATAACATATATACGAAATGATTAAGTCACGAGTAAAACTTTTATCTTTTATGTCAAGTTTATAGACATATAATCATACAAAAGAAATTTAATTTAATACGTTATAATTAAGACTTTATAAAAATAATAATTATATATTTAAATAAAATATTATTTCTAGTTATGCATTATTTAAAACTGATTATTTTATGTAATACAAAAATCAAAAAGTTTATTTAATTATAGTCTATATAAATAGAAGTTTATTGTCCAAAGCAAAGCGGAGGACGTTTTACGTTCGACTCCAAAGTATGCAAGCTCGGGCACGTGGTTATATAAATAATCATCACCCCGCGTCACACCCTCTATTTTTTATTCTCTACTATGTTATTTGGGAGCAGTCTCATATTGTCACCTCCATTGATTAAGTTAAGGTCTGCTATTAGCTGCAAGTCACATGCCCGAGCTTTTTGTCGGCAATGGTGTAAATGTCACGTGATATACTTGTTACTCGCCCTTTCCTGGGAAGAAAAAAAAGGAATTTGCTCACGATTACAAATCCTTATTTACCTTGCATGAGCTATTATTGTTCATAAGAGGCTGCGATTAACATCGGAAAATCTTGGGAATGCTGCTGGCCTATCTTTTGAGACATTTCACGGGTTCGTACTTTAATAAAATTCTTTTTAACCGTTTTAATTCGAAAGATTACAACGTATCAAATATTGTGCTATGATTACTTAGATTATGTAATTCAATACTTTATTGTTCAAAATTTTATATTAATTTATTGCGCGAATTATTTACTATATAATTATTGCACGATTATTTTGCGATATTATTATTGTGCGATTATTTTGCTATATAACCCATAATTATCAGCACACAAGAATTGAGGTACTGTGACGCTTCGTTTCCTAGTTTAATCATATTCTTATAAAACACATAATTATGCCTCAATTTCGTTCAATAAATTATTTAACATACATTCTTTAATTTTTCTCAAGAATTATAAAAATTGCACAAAATAATATTTCAATTAATGTCATCTTTTTCTTGCATTGCAACATGATGGGAAACATGGGTAAATATGTATAAAATTTCCAATAATTTTTGTTGATTTTATTTTAAATTTATAGAATATAACTGTTAATCAAGAAAGTTACAGAGGAATTCACTACTACCAATCAAGATTTATTAAATACTGGTATAATTTCCGCTATTATCATTTATATGTTCAATACTCAAATTTTAGGTATAGAATTTAGTTTTAATCTACATGGGAAAAGCACAGTGTATAAACGGGAAAATCATGGATTTAAATACCGGAATAAATTTTTTACAAGGTGGGTTGTGTTATTATAAGTTGATTCCAGCTTTTATGATGATTCTGATTCCAATTGTCACTAAAACCTTGTTTCTCGACTATCTTGAAAATCGCCAGCATCATTTCTGTTTATAAATGAAGAATGAGCTTAAAAAAAGATATAAATTTAACTATTAGTATAATATAATATTGAAGCTCAAAATAGTATGCTAGGCTAGCAGTTTACGGTTCACCAATGAAAATTGACTTTCTAAGGAAAAAAATATATTTTTTTTCCGAAAACAAAGTAAGATTAAGTAAAATAGTAGCAGAAACTCATCAATGTAGCAAAGTAAGAATGCATATCAGTGACGCTTTTGCATAATGGGATTAGGATATTTTTTTCATTTTATTTTTTTTATGATACTTCTTTTTTTAGATTGATTTTTCACCTAGTGGTTGTAAGATAGATTTGTTTTTTATTATTGTTATATGTATTTCGTTTGATTATTAAAATTTTCTTTTTTCAGCTTGTGTTACTTTTAGTAAGTTATTTTTGTTAATTATTAATTTTCTCTTTTTTTTAAATCAATTTTTCGCCTGGTGCTTTTCGCTTCAGGTCGATTAAGATAAGTTGGATTATGTTTTTTATTATTTTTGTTTATGTTTCGTTTGATTATTAAAATTTTCTTTTTTAGCTTTTTCATTTTAGATCGCTTTGGGTAAGTAGATTTCAGTATTGTTTTGTTTCATTTTTATTGTTAATTTTTTAGATCAGAGTTTTGCCTAGTGATATTTCGCTTCAGTAAGTAGATTTATTTATTTATTTGATTTTTGATTTGTTATTTTCTTTTTTTAGACTTTTTAGGCAGTTTTTTTGCTTCTGACTGACTACATTTTTTGATTTTTTCATTCTCATTACATTTTTTTCATATGATTAATTACTAATGCTTATTTTTGTCTTCTTTTTTTAGATCTTTGGCAGTTTTAACTTCTGGCCGCTTTCGGTAGGTAGATTTTTCATTTTTATTACGTTGTTGTCATTAATATAGATTATTAATTTATTTTTGTTTTTATTTTCTAGATTTTGAAGCAGTTTGTTTTACCTTCTGGTAATTAGATTTATTTATTTATTTATTTATTAATATTTCGTTTTTATTTTATTTGATTTTCTTTTTATGATTAGATCTTTTGCTTGGAAGCCACTTTGGATAAATGGATTTTTGTTTTTTAAGTCTTTGGATGGGTTTTTTTTAGATCTTTCGCTTGATAGTCGCTTCAAATAATTAAATTATTATTTTTTTTTTGTTGTTTTAGACCTTTCACTTAGGGTCACTTCGGATAAGTGGATTGCTATTTTTTTTTATTTTCTTTTATTGGTTGTTAATATTTTTTGTCTTTGGGAGGGTTTTCACTTTAGTAAGTGAAGATTTTGGTTTTTTTTATTTTGATTTTTTTTAGGTCTTTGGGTAAGTTTTTACTTCGACATTTTTTCGGTAAATAGGTTTTATTCTTTTGTTTATATTGATTATTAATTTCTTTGTTTTTTAGATCTTTGGGTGGGTTTTCAGTTCAGGTTTTTTCAGACAAGTGAATTTTTTTATTTTGTTTTTTCTATTGAATTATTTGTTTTTTAGATCATTGGGCAATTTTTTTTTAGTCATTTTCAGTAAATAGGATTGTTGATTATTTCTTTTTTTAAATCTCTGGTTTTTCAGTTTATACCTTGGGCAATTCTCAGTAAGGTTTGTTATAATATTTTTTTTAATTTATTACATTTATTAAATAGTGTTAATATTAATTTTTTAGTTAGATAACAGCGAATTTTCAATTGATTTTATTTATGGTAAGTTTAATTTATTCAAATTCTTTTTTAGATCTCTTTATTTTTTCAACTTAAAAATACTTATGATATTTATTTTCAGCTGAATATTGTTATTTTTGGTTATTTATTCTTTGCTTATAAAGCAAATAAATGATAATTGTTAATTGATGCTAAATTATTATAACTAGAGTCTAAAAATACAATTCTATTCTATATATATATATACAATTTGCAGTAAGATAAAACTGTAATTTTGATTTAAATTTTTTTTTTAACAATTTTTTATAGTCATTATTCAGTGAGATAAAACTGATCTTTTATTTATATTTTCTTTTAATACAATTTACAGTGTAATTTGTATTTAAATTCTCTTACATTTTTGTTATTTTTTTTTGTTATTTTTTTAATAATTTAAAATATATATCATTATGACTATGAATTAATTGAAATTTAAAAATCCAAATCTTGTTTAGCTTTTATAAAAGCAAATTCCTTACCAATTTATTTATACTATTCTAATTAACAAAAAATGAAAATAATTTTATTTTATGAAAATGAAAAGTTAAATAAACTTTTAATTTCTGTTTTTATCACTTTTATCTTCATACTTACCTCTGACTCTACCTCTATATCTACTCTACCTTTACCTTTTCTAGATTTTTGAATAAAAATGATCAAAGATTAATCAAAAAAATATAATAAAAAGATTAAAGAATTTGATTTTAGTTTCATTATTTCTTTAAATATTAATAAAAATATAAAGGAATACAAAAGAAAATTAAAAAAATTAATTCTAACATTAATAAATATCTAATATAAAATTATTTTAAAATAAATAATACAAAAATTGTTTTATTTATTAATTAATAAATAATGAATTATATATATATAAATTGATTATAAAAAACTTTTTTAATGAAAATTTTTTTTTAGATCAAAGGAATCAATTATTTGAAAAACTTAATAATAAATTGAATTATTTTGCAAATACTTTTAAGAATATAATTAAAACAATTTTTTTTTACTAAGACCTTACAACATTCATATGCAATATTTGAAGATTGTATGATATTGCTAAAACATAATAATATATGTTACTAACCAAAAATGAAAAATGTTGTTATATAGAGAATTTATTTGTAAATACATATAACATCATTCAATTCATTCTGTAAAAATTAAAAAGAAAAGTAATATTTTGTTCAGTTATTTTAAAGTTAATAAGGAAATTAATATTATATTTAATATTAAACACAAACATTTTCAAAAGACATTATTTTTATTTAAAAAAATATTATTTCCATTAATTGTGAATTTGAAATCTTTGATTAAAAATTTAATTTAATTAAATTTTACAGAACTGTATAATAAATTTAATATTAAGGTATTAAAAAATATATTTATTTTTCAAAAGTTTGCTATAAATTTAAACATAACAGATAAGAATAATAAATTAAATTCAATAAGATAAAATGTTATTCTACTAATCCAAATATTATTGCAAATATGAATTTTATATAATTATGGTTATTGGAAAATTTAAGACAAAGAATTAGTTTTAAATGAAATTGGTATCATAATAGAAGTAAAGTGTGGATTTATAATTTTGATAAGATTTGCATTTTTATAATATTTTAATTTAAAGGTTTTAAAAAATAGATTTTATTAATTACTAATATTTTTAAATAAATTTTAATTGTTTAATTATACACTAATATTTTTTAAAAATATTTTTTTATATATATATCAATATTATATTTTTGATACAAACCTTTCATCTGAATTATCATTAAATTATTAAAATAATCCTGAAAATATGTTAATCATATCAAATTGCAAATTCTAGATTTATTTTCCTTTTTCTATTACTTCAATTTATTTATCTATTAGTTCTTGAATATTAAATACAAATTTTAAATCTTTAAATCAAATTCAATTTAAATATTTTAAATCAATTTTATTTGTATTGTATATGCAATTTGTAGATATTTAATATTTATATGAAATAAGTTATTCTAAATATTTTCTAATTTGAATATACGGGTTTCTCAAAATTGAATTAAATTAAATATTTAAGCAAGTTGTATTTGATTTGATTTTTCAAATCGAATGAATCAAATCAAATTCAACTCAAATATTTGATCGAATCAATTTAAATCAATTTGAATTTGATCGAATCAAATCAAATTGAATCAAATATTTGTCAAATCAAATCAAATCAAATATTTGATTGAATTGAATCAAATCAAATTGATCAAATTAAATCAAATAGAATATAAATTTTTTTTAATTTTTACAATGATTTATTAAAATAAAGTTATTCTAAAGTTTTAATTAAGAAAATTATTAATAATTACACTAAAAAATTTCAAAGATAGCTTTTACAAAGTAAGTTTAGTAACTAGTAAATTTTACTATTACACTTAGTAAAATATCTTCGCAGTTTCAGTTTACTAAGAAACTTAGTAATAATCATTATCGCAGTTTTAGTTTACTAAGAAATCTTAGTATTGACCGCTATCGCGACTTCAGTTTACTAAGAAAACTTAGTAATAACTGCTATTGCAGCTTCGGTTTTACTAAGAAAACTTAGTAATAATTACCATTATAGCTTCAGTTTTAATAAGAAACTTAGAAATAACCACTATTTTGGCTTCATAATAATTTTATTAGTAAAAAAACGTTTTCAAAGCTGCAGACACATTTTTTACCAGGCTTCTTAGTAAAAAACTTCACTGAAGCTATGGAGGCATTTTTACTATATTTTCTTAGTTAAATAGTATCTCCAAAGCTGTAGAGGTATTTTTTACTATGTTTTCTTAGTAAAATAACGTCTCCAAAGCTGCAGAAGCATTATTTACTATATTTTCTTAGTAAAATAATGTTTCTGAAGCCACAAAGGCATTTTTACTATGTTTTATTTAGTAAAAAAGGCATTTTCAAAGCCACAAAGGTATCTTTTACTATAGTTTTCTTAGTAAGAGCCACTTCTAAAGCTTTAGAAGTAGCTTTACTATTGATTTAAATCAAATCAAATATTTGAATACTTGATTTGAATTTGATTAAATCAAATCAAACATTAATTT
>CAMKVN010003194.1:0-11134 GCA_946474995.1 Funneliformis geosporum
TCGATTCGATCAAATTCAAATTGATTCAAATTGATTTGATCAAATATTTGAGTTCAATTCGATTCGATTCGATTCAATTTGAAAAAATCAAATCAAATTCAAATTGCTTAAATATTTGATTCGATTCAATTTTGAGGAACCCTAATTAGAAGTATTAATAATAATAAAAATTGTGAACACCCTAGTCAATCAAAAAATGTAAATAAAAAATTAAAAAAACTTAATCTTGAAAAGATTCCAAAAAGATTAGTTTCAATTTTACAATTAGATGAAAATGCTAAAATCTGTAGTTTATGTAGAAAGAAAACAGATAAAGATCCTAATCATAATACTTTAGAAGAATATGATGCACCAATTTCTAAAAAAAAAAAAAAAGATAATAATGATATATTGTAAATAGGAAATAATACTTATATACTTAGAAATAATATTTTTATACTGGAGAAAAATTAAAACAATTTGAATCAGATTATCAAGACATTATAGCAGAATTAATAATTACAAATGAAATCAATTTAAGTAATAAAATAATTAAAATGTCTAATATTCTTTATAACTAAGGAACGGCGAGGCTGTTGTGAAGTTCAGAGTGATTTGATATTAATCACAAAAATCATATAAGACAAAATCACATGAAACTATTTTTTTGAATTCACGTGTATATAATTTTCTGAGTTTAATTAATTAATCATGTGAGCAAGAAATTATTACACGAAATGCAAAAACAATTCTGAATATTTAATTTAGTAAATAAAACAATCTGAATATTTAATAAAAAATAATTCAATAATATGTATATTAAATAGTAAAATAGACTAGAAAATAGATCAAAAAAATCAAGTTTAATAAATAAAATAAAAAGTTTTATTAATCAGTCTTTTGAGACAATTTTCGTAAATGAAAAAAAATGATTTAAGATAATCAATCTATAAATACATATATATATACAATTAATTGTTTCTAAATTCAATAATAAAGAAATAAATTCCTAATTTATAAAGATTGAAGTTTGATAATTTTCTTTATCAATCAAATTAATGTACACCATAAAATAAATGATAAAATTACTAATCCTGAAACTCTTCGAAAGCATAAAAATAAAATTAACGAATCACTTGAATAATGTGAAGAACGTCTTACACATGAGCGTGAACTAAAATGTCAAAAAAGAGCAAATGAAAACAAAACAGAAAGAGAAGCTGGACTTACAAGTATGCGTCTACTTAAAAGCCAAAAAATTCAATGAAGACAAGTGAGAAACGTAAGTTTTAAGAAAGTGAATGTAAACACGAATATAGTCATAAACAAAAGCAGAAAGAAATAGTAGAAAGTCTGAAAAGAAATCAAGAAATACAAAGAACCGAAATTAGTGTTAATGAACAATTGGAAAGCAATCAAAAAATTACTTAAAGAAAAAATGACAATGACCTACCAATATCATCCACGGTAATCAGTGAGGAATAAGACCGAAGTTTGATAAAATTCTGAAAGAAAATGAATAACATTCAATATAATTATTGTTCTATATGTAAGGAGTGAATACTGTTGATGACGCTTATTAAGGTAATTGCCATCATTATCATATGGAAAAGACTTTTCCAAAGAAGTTTTCAGCTGAAAATAACATTGATCCTGGTGATGTATCAGAAGAACTCAGAGGTCTTACAGAAATTGAAGAGATGCTTATAGCCCAAGCATTCATGGTGACGATAGTATATAGATTATGAGAAGGACAAAATAGGTACAGAGGAAATGTAATTAATTTTTCACAAAATATACAAGAATCCACTCAAAGGCTTCCACAGCATCCATCATCATTAGACGTACTTATATTAAGATGACAATCAGCGAATGACATTTCAGCTTTCAGAAACTTTACTATTCACTAGGAAAAGTTGACAAAGCATTACTATGGTTGAAAACAAACAACTGTTACTACGTAGATATATTAATCAACAATGAAATTCTCAGATCATTACCTAATAACGGATCCATAATCAATCACCTTATTCAAATTCAGAATGACCAAATGCTAGACGTAGATGAAGAAAAATAAAGAAGAAAACATAGACAATGCAATTTCATATACCTTTGTACCTGCATCAACTTCAACACCTCGGAAAGTTGTTGCTATCAATGATACACTTAATCACATACAAAGCAACAATATACCAATAGCGTGGCCAGAAATAGATGGCATGCCTATTAACGAATTCCAAATGCCAGGCTATATGGCGAGGGCATTTCCAATGCTTTATCGATATGGTCATAGAGATCTTTGTTCAAAATGCGCAAGAGAAATTAAGCTAGCCAAGTATTTCAAACATTTGATATGATACAAAGATGGAAGATTTGCGCAGCACACTCAGTGGAGGTATTTTGCATTAAATTCAACAATAAGATGGAGAGCATTGCATGAAGGAAGAGTCTATATGAAACAGAACTTAAGAGATGAGCAAATCGATGTTAGTAATATAGGAAATGATAGAAAATAATGATAAACAAATGGCTGACTGGATTATGAGATATGGTAAAGGATACGAGAATCATGACAGTTTTGGATGGCACGAAGAAACGAATTGTCAGATCTGATAAAGCAAATCGGACATCAAGGTCTAGTGTTCTTTACTTTTAGCATAGCAGATTTTCATTGGCCTGAATTACACAATCTAATGCCAAAAGGTAGAAATGATGAAAACGAGGTGGAGTCATCCAAACGACGACAACAAAACATCATTGAAAACCCACATATAGCATCCTAGTTCTTTAACAGAAGATTTGAGAATTTTCTTAACGATGTGTTGATACTACAATGGGACCTAGAAGACTGGTAGTACCGATTTGAATGGTAGCATAGGGGGAGTATGCATATACACAGAATCAGAAAAATATGAAACGCATCCATAATAAATTGGCCTCAAATAAAGAAAAGCGAAATAATGATTAAAGACGCGATAAAGTACATAGTATCATTAGTTACAATAATGAACCCTGGAATAAATGCAGAAATACCAGATCGTTATCCATGCCAAAAATGACAAGATGAAATAGAGAACAATATTTAAGATTACACAGAACTTATTAACAAATTACAAATGCATACGCGATGTAACTTAGCTTATTGTATTTGAACAAACAAATCAGAATAGCAATCGTGCAGATTCAGATATCCCAAGGAATGTAATGACCAAATATCCATATGTGAAGACAAACACAGATAACCGAAACTCATGCTGAAAAGAAACGATTCTTACGTAAATCCTCACAATAGATTACAATTGCAAGGATAGCGAGCAAATGTTGATCTAAAACCAATGTCAAGTATCTATGCGGTATTACAGTATATTTCAAAATACACGAGCAAACTGAGCCTAAATCACTTGCATTCTCAGAGATATTCAACCAGATTCTTAACAACAACAACGGTAACGATTCTTCAATCACATCGATACAAAAGCTACTGCTCAATAGTGTTATGAAAAGAGATATATCAGCCCAAGAAACATATCATTTTAGGCTCAGTATCCCACTATATCGTTCTAGCTGAACATATGTTTCATTAAATCTTAATGATAATGCATCCAGGTGGATTTGTGAAACAGGTAGTAATAAAAACAGCAATGAGTTTGGTTCAATCAACAAAGCAGGACATATATCACAATCACCTTTCAAAAGATACTAAAGAATTCAAAGAATATTCATTATTTAAGTTATTTTTAATGCATATAAACATTCAAGGACAATGGAAAAAAAGCAAAAAAGAAAACATTATATGGATATGGTCAGGTCCATCACCAATTTGTAACATAGATCAATGGGAAGATTTCTGTCAAATAAAAGTGTTACTTCATGTTTCGCATCGAAATATAGAACAATTGAATGGCAACGAAAATATAACATGAAGCATAATTTTTGGTCAACACATTGACACAATAAATCATGATCTAAGTGACATGCTTGAAAATCATATAGATCAAGAAGAGGAGATTAGTGACGATAATAGTCAAGGTGAGATGGAAGAAAAAGAAGATAATGAAGAGTTTCGGTATGATTGGATGCATCTAGTGGAAATAGGCCTAAAGTCAAGAATAAGCAGTAGTTATGACCTAGGTTTTCATGATATGGATTGTAATCACAACTGGACAATAGATGCCTAGCAGAATTATTCCAATGATGATATTGCAAATGTAAGTGATTTATGCAATAAAATGCAAAAAATAGGAAAATCAGAGCCATTGATACTAAGTTAATCAACTACCATAAACTAAACGAAAAGTAAAGAATAATATAAAAATGAATAGAAATACACTATACCAATATAATCACGGGAAATCCAGTAGAACCATTAAGAATGATAATAATGGGTACCGCAGGGACAGGTAAATCTTATCTCATTATGATAATACAAATGAGACTAAACATAATAGCAGGACAATCGGAACCACCTATACAAATAGTTGCGCTAACGGAAGTTGCAGTATTCAACATAAACAGAATGACAATCTACTCAAAGTTATCTGTACCAATACTCAATAATAAAAACTTTGAGTTAGATGGCAATAGAATTAAGGAACTACAAGAAAAATTAAAAATGTAACTTACTTTATTATCAATAAGAAAGCATGGTAGGATGTCGAATGCTAACCTTAATCGATATGAGGTTAAGACAAGCATTTCCCGAAAATAAAAATGAGCATTTGGGAGATGATCCATTATACTATTCGGCGATTTTGGTCAACTCCTACCAGTCCTTGACCTACTCTTATACGCTAATAATATATTGCATGATACAAAATCAAACGATGGTATATCAGCATACAAACAATTTAGGGAAGTGTATAAGCTCGACATCATACAAAGGCAATTGGGGATAGTAAAGAGCAAAAGATCTTTCGAGATATACTTCTAAGATTATGCGAAGAAGAGAGTGACCTAAACGATTAGTAGAAACTTGGCAACAGATTTGAAGAAAAGCTGAAGCGAACAGAATGAGACAGATTTTCAGACGCTGTTTCAATACAAACTATGTGGATGAAGTAGATAAAGTTAATATAAATATGCTTCAATTCTTGGACCAGCCAGTAGGCAAAATTATTGCATTACATACAAGTGGAAAAAAAACCAAAAGAGCTAATTCAGAAGTGGCGAAGAGACTAGAAGCCGAATTGCTACTGGCAAAAGGGCACATATAATGCTAATCACAAATTTATAGACTGAAGCTGGATTAGTAAATAGGGCAATGGGAACAATAAAAGTCATTATGTACAAGGAACAGGAATCACCTTCGCTTTCATCAGCTGTTTTCGTAAAATTTAACACATACGAAGGAAGTATTATTACGATATCAAAAGGAGACAAAGTGGTTCCCATTGTGGCAATAAAAAGAAACTGGAAAAATAAGAGTGGGATACCATATTCTAGGTTGCAAATCCTATATGTCTCGTGTGAGCCATTACAGTCCACAAGAGTTAGGGGCTTATGATATTAAAGGCTAGAATCGATATCAGAAATAAAGCATTCGCAGCTGAACTTTTATTTATCATGATGTTCCAAGTTCGTTCACTCAGCGATATAATCTTTAAGCAGTTCTCTTTTGACAGGCTTTAACGTATCAAGTAAGGTAAAAGATTACAAGAACGTAAGGTAGAAGAAGCGCATCTGCTTAGAATGATACCTCACACAGATGAGGATATTGTGTAAAAAATAACAAAAGCAATAAATTTATTTTTTTTTATTTTTATTTTTTATTTTTTTTTGTATACATCAAGTAATCTAAATATGTACACATAAATAGTACAGTAATGCTAAATGCGGACAAACTAAAAAATAATACTAAATGCTTAATTATTATTACACAAATCAATCAGAATCGACTCATATTTTGAGCGGGCAGACATCAGGACATTTTTGTGTTATGCAGTCTAGACCATATATAGTCCTTCACTTCGCTCTGGACTAATAATCAATATAGATTAAATCAAAAACTTAATTACATTTAAATCAATGCTAAAAATGTATTTAATTGGATTTTTTGATGAATTATTTATTAGAACTAATCCTAATAAATACAAAATAAGTAGATTAAACTATAAGAAAATATATATTGTAATTGTTTTGATGATCTTTATCAGATAAAATTTCATACTAAAAATATGGAATTTAATGAATTTAACTAATAAGAAATAAAATTTTATTGTTATATGGGGTGAGTGCTAGGAAAATGGACCAAATTGATTTTTTTTTTAAAAAAAAGTTTCTAAGTAAAATAGATGTAGATTAGGTCATCTGATTCAGATCATTTGTTATTTCAAAAAAAAAAATTTTTGTCGATTTGGTCCCTTTTCCCAGCACTCACCCCAAATATTCTCTGGCTAAATTTGGTATTAAAGGATATTGGTGTATATGCTTATCTATAATTTCCTAAATCTTTTTACGCAATTCTTTTGGGCAAATCCTTTCTGACCTTGTTGTTCTATTGTTGGTACAAATGTTGTTTTAATAAAAGAAAATTTTCCATGTGCAATAAGTGAATTATATATAATTTATTGGGCCTTTTTGGAATCTTTTAATTTTGCCATTGGCATAACTGAATTTTGTACTTAGCTATGCATGTTGTGCAGCAGAAATTTGGGCGAAATCCTTATTTGTCAGAAAAAATTCTGGCTCTATATTTTGCGAAGTCTAATTTCTATTAAAAGGTCACTATAGTGACTGTTCTTATCAATCCATTGCAATTTTATTGTTTCAAGAAATAAATAGGCTAAATCCAGTACCTTTGAACTTCTGCATGGAAATCATAAAGCTCAAATTTCAGATTATTTGTGTTATCTAAATAAATAGAATAATAAAAAACTATAGTAATTATGATTAACAAATTTTATATTAGATTCATTAGTGTTAGTATTACAAGTAATATCGATCCCGCATTCATACAGATGAATTTTATTTTTTCAATTATCCTCTCTATACCCATCATAAAGCTAATAGCTTGCTTGTATTGGAGATTCTGAGTAATATATGATTTCAAAATTATTTTCTTCAAGCTATTTTTTCGCTGAAATAAATGCATTCTCATCACGTTTATAAAAATCAACCATGCATTTTGACCACCAAAAATATATTTGTTTTTAACACATTAATAAATCCATTCCATTCGAAACAAATTTAGCATAGATTTCATGAGGCAGAAGATTGATGTTATCTTTAATGAAACCTTTAAAATCTGGTACAGAATGGTTTGAAGGAGAAGGGTGAAGTTGTCTGTGAACTTGAAAGATCTTTTACCGTTATATCAATAGTAATACTAAGCGTTCTATTGCATTCAAATCGTTGCCTTGATGATGTATCACGTTGACGATTAAGATCTGGAGATTTGTTCGTTGAGAACAGAAATTCATATTCTTGATGAAAACTTGAAAATGCTAATATTTTTAGTATCTTTATTTATAACAAGTAATGCAAATTTGGTGATTACTTACTTCCAAGAATATTCGTCTAAATCGGAATTTTTCTTTGTAATTTCATTAGCAGTTTCCTTTGGTAATTCATCGAATTAGAAAGAATTAACAGTACATGCTATCAATCATCTATATTTCTTTATTCTCTTCATTTTTGGAAAATTCTTCCAGTTGTTCCGAATAAAAGTCAAGAAATTCATCAAAATTGGTAAATTGTGGTACAGGTTCAATGTCTTTGGTCTCTTGTGGGCGTTTTGATTTTTGTGATTGTTTTGTATGACAGTAAATGCAAGTGAGAAATTGCTTACTATCTTATAGTGAAGATAAAGTTCAATAGATAAACTTTTATAACAACCAGTACACATTATTGCAACTTATCGATATCGTTATTTTGCTCTTGCTCTTAAGAGAGAGTCCATTTATTAAAACTATTAAATACAATAGCTATACACGTAAGTTTATAATAAAAAACATGTAAATCAAACTGTAAAAAATTACAAGTTTATAGTTTCAATAAGAATAAGTGCGATCTATATGATAGTTTCTTTCAAAACTCTTTCGCGATATTTTTTGAATAGGAGATAACGATAATATTAAATATTAATATTTGTAACACAAATTAATAAACGTGTCTGATGAGTAATGAGGCTGATGCAGCACAAAATATCACGTGCCGATGATTTTTTTGGTGGTTACGTTGGGGAAATCCAGGCAATCTCAGCTAAGAACTTGTCTCTCAATGAATCAGTTGATTGCATGTTCGATGATAATTTTTTATATGAGATGGAATAATTCAAAATTTCGTTAGCATAGATAAAAATTGAGGTGATATCCTCATCGGAACTGATTTATTGATGTAAAAATAAATTACAAGATTCGGTAAATACATAAACTTGTTTTATGGCGTTTCTATACTAATGCCTAAGCTATCTATATACTAACACATCCCAACATTAACTCTAATCTGTCAGCATCGAAATTCGGGATAGAATAAAATGGTAATCAGTTATGCGTAGAACATGACGAGTCAGAAATAAATTAACAGTATTGATCTTTACCAAAAGTTTATGTTCTCCGCTTAATAAGGTCTTCGAAATTTTTGAACAAAAAATAGATATTAGCTTTGCAATCTCTGAAAATATATTTCATTCATACCTTAATTACGAAATGGCTCGTCCGTACTTTAATAATTTTTTCGTCAACACTTCTTTCAAACTACGATATGTCGGTTTCTTTTAAGCGAGTCCATAACGTTTAGGCTCAGAGAAAATAATAAAACGGCTTTAGAAAAAAGTTATTAACTAACGTTACTGCGCTTTATTAATTTAAAAAAGCACTGATTAGTCAAATACGGACGGACATCGTACGACCTAAAATTACGTAATATAATTCATCTTTTTTAATAAATACCGCTGAGAATCATTCTCGCAAATCGAATTAATCATTTTTTTTTTTCATGTACTGATAAATTGCCTTTTTTACTATGCTTATTAATTTTGGTCGAAGTATCTATATTCTTTGCTGTATTACGTCACTACAAGCCATGCAAGAGTCTATGTCACGAGTTATTCAGAAAGTATATAATCTTCCTCCTTTTATTTTATAAACAAACTTAAAAGATAATTTCCTGTCACTGTAAATTCTAAATTCAAAATTTCCTCGGATATACCCTCGACATATAACGCGACAATCATGAATGATCCAAGTACTAGCCAAATGCAGAATGTATTGAAGGATAGGATTAAAGACTTAAAAAACGAAACTTCTGACCTTATGAAAGAAATTGTAGGATATATCGATGACGGAAATATGAACGAATGTTTAAGAAACTTAGGAAATTTAGAGGATACGCTAAAGAATACTTATGAGTTAGTGGACAGACTCTCTGACCGTATAGATGAGTTAGAGCGGAATGTGAATGAGCTAAAACAGGAATTAAACAAGTTGAAGGATCAAGTAAAATATGTGAAATTTTTTGCTGATTATCGAGATTGGGCAAAAATATTTATGCAATTGTTAATAGAAAAGCTAGGAGGAACAGATAACTGGCATAAGGCGGAAACTGGTCTTCATTATCGCAATCGTAACGAGCCAATGACAGAGAAGGAATCTGAATGTGTCGAACGATTAACGAACTTATTAAAAGAAGATACAGATATTGGATTGGGTTTCACTGATATAAAGTTATTATTAGAAGTGAGAGATACTAGTAATATTATGTTTCATAAGAACAATCAAACTTCGAGAGAAGCTGAAATGAAACTTTATGCTGAAACACTTCCTGATAACTTAAAGATATATAAACCACCATTGAAGAAGGCCTTTAAGACAATTAGTAGATGGCGCTCATCTTAATTTTGAATTTCAGGAAAGTGAATATTTCAATGTATTTGAATCGCTTGTTTGGCTTTGATGAATTTGTAGTAGATATACCAAAAGGTTAAAAGGTTATTTAGTTTTTTACTTAAATCATTGGCAATGCAAAGTATATTAGCTTAATCTGTTTAATGTATTAAAATTAAAATTACAAAGAAAATACTTTTTTATATTTGCGTTAAGAAAATTTGATCATAGTTACATATTGTGCAATAAATGTTGCTTCTTGCAATACTGTATATGAAATAAAGTAACTCACATACTATCTCTATATCTGATATAATTATGTTTTCACGTCTTTACCTGCTATACTTTATCAGGGAACTTAAGAGCGTAACTCCAAAGGATAGACTGATCTAGGATTGTGTTCTCAGAATATGCTTCTAATATGAAGTTCCCGGACTTCCCGGTGCCTTGATATTATCACAAGTCAAATAACTTTTTTTATTTTCTTGACTATAGATCCACCATTCACAAATCAGATCCTCATGATATTTTTTGTATAAAGGTGAGCAAAGTTTCTGTAAATGTCTACTTGATGCTCATCTTCTTTTACCATGCCAAAGATTAAATATAAGCATAAATCGGCTCTTTGAAGTTGATTTACTAACAAACTAATAACCTCTGCATATGTCACTCTCGGAAATTGACTGCGTCTAAAATTGGATTTCTGCAGTCCTGACGATCAATTTGCTGACAATTCTGACATAATATAAATTTTTTCAGTGAATGTATGTACAGTATCTGGATATTTTTTACTTAGTAATTGATATATAATTTGAGCTCCCATATCAGTTGGAATTGAATATATATGTCAAAATGACCGTTTTTGACATAACGAAGCGATCAATAAGCATTATTGTCAGTCAAGCCGCAATAATTAGTAATCCTGCCAAGAATTCTATAACTAAGCCATGGGAAGGGAATTTATTATATAAAGAAGGGTTTTTCGTCTTGCTTCTAGATTAGAATTAGATAGTTTTCTTTCTCTTAGGGTCTATTACAGAGCATCGGCAGAGGCAGTAATAGTTGCATTTATTGTATTTACTTTACATTTATCTAATAAAATTATATCCTTTATTTTTACTTCAATAAAACTTTATTTAAATTCTTTCGAATTTGATTTACATACATATTCGTTATAATACATTGTGTTCTCTAAATTACCTAACAAACTATAGTTGCTTGACGAAACCTCAGAGTATTGACAACTGTCGAATGTCAAAACCTATTTAGACGTTTTGACTTTTTATTTTTAAAAGTCGAAACTGTCGAAAGGTTTAGACAATAAATAATGTTGA
>CAMKVN010003195.1:0-11133 GCA_946474995.1 Funneliformis geosporum
AATCAAATCAAATATAAATTTGTATTTGTATTTGATTTGATTTTTAAATCAAATATTCAAATATCAAATTGAATTGCGGAACCCTAACAAGAACGATCATATATTTCTTTAGAATTAAATGATTTTGAAGTTTCTTTGTGTATTTCAGTAAGTTGAGCATTTTGCATATGAGTAAATTTATCTTTTAGTTCATCTAAAATGGCAGTATCCTTTTTTGAATTTAATAACTCAGAAGCTTTTATAAAACCTGCCATGAGAAAAAAAGAAATTTAATTTAATAATTATAATTTGCCCCTTATATATTTGCGTCAAATAAGCTTAAACTTTATAATAATGTATAATTACATAAATTTACGAGATAATTATGTAAATTTTAGTAGACTATTACGTAAATGGCAGGAGATAAATCAATTATATCCTAGCTAATTGTAATAGTAAAATTTTACTTAGAATCAGAATATGATCGTATCGGCCGATTATTTATCCAATCCTAGTAAAATTTTACTTATTCCTAATTAGTCAGGATATAACTAATACTTAAGCATTGTTTCTTCAGTTCAGAAATTTATATTAATAATTATAATTCAAAATAGTACTATGATTTTCTGGAAAATATTATATGATGGCGAAGATTGAACAATATTTCTATGCTAGAATAGATTAGACTGTGAACTATACGTAATTTAGAATTTTTAATCGAAAATTGCAAAATCATACTTGAAAAGTTCCATTTTGTTTAATTGCGTTGGTAAAATATGCATAACACTGTTTGTTATTGATTTTGTAAGTCATAATTTAGTAATCACAGTTTTGTATGAATTTAAGATAATTATTACCATTTATTTTTTTTTATTTTTTTTTTCTGCATATCATGGAAATCATTCAAAAAAAATTCTATATATCTAAAAGATTTTTTTTTATGAAAAAGTTGTTAATCTATCTTTTTCTTCAATTAGTTGTTACAATAGATAATAAATTTTAAGAAAATAACATTTTCATATAATCCTTTTATATTAAAAATATACTTGTCTAGATATTCGTAAAAATTTCAATATTTTCATAAACTTGTTTTGCTGATTCCAAAACAAAGGATCAGATCTAAAATTATGTCAATTCTTTTGACAGATCAGTGAAATGAATACCATTATTTGGTAAATTCTATTTTCACATAGTTTCATTGAATTAATTCTAAAAAAAAATTTATGTTATAAATACTTAAAATTAATTGAACTAATAATTTTTAAGAATATTAAGATTCTTTAGTAATAAAAAAAATTGAAGCTATCTCAATTACTTTAAATTTTATTATTCAATTTAAAAATCCAATTAAAGCATCCTTGATAGATGTATTGGTATCTAGCATCTTAACTACGAAAATATAAGCACTAAATTTATAATTTATAATGAAAATTTTAAATGCAAAATAAATATTACAAAAAATAAATTATATTGATACTGTTTAAAATAATTGTACAAAAAAGCTTAGCCATTGTACTAATTGATTTAACTAAATTTAATAATAAAATTAATAAAATATTTGATATACAATAATAATTAATTTGAATTACATATTTAATTCATCTTTTGTAATATTTAAATTTTTTATTAAATTAAAAAAAAAGATATTAGCATTAAAGTATTTATTAAAATTTTATCTGTTTTATAATATTATAAATATTATAATAATTACTAATATTTTGACAAATAATATCTAAATTATTAATTTTATCATCTAAAATTTTATTTAAATTTTCAGTAAAATTAAGTAAATGACTTGTATAATATACTTGTAAATGAGATTTAGAAATAATAATAATATTAATAATAATATTATTTTGCTTTTCATTTAATAATTTATCTGCTTTATAAAATTCTATAATATCATCTATTAAATTTTTATCAAAATCTTTAATTATTATATTTTTATACCAATTTTTAATAATCTTTTTAATTTCTAATGTAATTGGTCTTTTTTTTGGATATATATTCCAACATTTTTCTATTAAATTTTTATAACATTGTGGAGTATTTTTAGTAATTTCAAGACGTTTTCCATTACAAATATTTAAACTAAGTTGTAAATCATAGGCTTCATTATTAAATTGAAGAACTCCAGATATTAATTCCTACATGATCATAGAAAAACTATATATATCACTAGCTAATGTATAAGGTTAACCTTTTAAAACTTCAGGTACTACAAATGGTAATACACCATAAATTTCATTATTTTTAGATGATTGAAAATATTCTACAGATTTACATAATCCTAGATCACTAACAGTTAAAATATTATCTTTAATATTTAAAATATTACCATGATGTAAATCACAATGAATAAGATTTTTTTGATGTATTTCATCAAGTCTATTAATAATACAAAGTAAATGTAATAATTTAATAATCCATCTATCTTTAACCATATTTAATAAATTTTTTCTAAAATTGCTATTTTCTGCATATTTCATTACTACCATATAATTTAATGTATTTGGATTTTGAGTAAATCCATATAATTGAATAAAATTTTCACTTGAATACATATTTAATTAACTAAAACATTTATAATAATGTTTCCACTAAATAATAAAATATAAAAATTTTAAAATTAAATATAAATATTAATTTTTATATAATTATTAATTTTTACCTCATTTAAAAATTCTTCATTCAAATTAGATGATTTATTAAGACTTTTAAAAGTCACATTTATTTTATTTTCTCTAATCCAAATTTTATTATTATATGAATAAGATTTAATAAATCCATCTAACCAAGTAGCTTTATATATAATACTAAATCCACCTTCATCAAGATACTCAAGATTTATAAATTTATCATAAGAAATCAATTCTAATATTTGTTTTTTATTTTTGGTATTCAGTTGAGTATCTTGAATAAATTTATTAATATATTTATTTTTGCTATTCCAATTAGAAAACTTTTGTTGAAAAATTTTAGAATTACATTCCTTACACCATTTATATCCAGTATTTTTTTTATTACAATTTAAACATTTTCCTTTTTTCTAAATAATTATTTCATATCATTAGTATTATTATTATAATTTTGTTATAATTTTAAAATAAAATATAATACTTACAAATTTAATAAGTTTAATATATAATAAATTACAAATATATAATATATTTTTAATAAATTTAATATGTAATAAATTTACAAATATATAATATATTATTAAAAAAAAGGTAAATTAAAATATAAATAACTTACTATCTTTAGTAATATTTTTATTTTTAAATAAAGAATTTAATTGATTTTGAATTATAGTTGAAAATATAATTAAATACTAATAACTAAAAAAATAACTTACTATCTATTTAATTTATTTTTATTAATAATTTTTTTAAAATAAAATATTTAATAAAGTTTAAACTTATAATAAAGAAATAATAATTAAAAACTGAAAAATAGAAATAATTTACCATCTATTATATTTTTTATTACAAATTATTTTTTTTTTAAATAGATAGAATTAATATTTTAGATTAAAATACAAATACTAATTATATATTAAGAATTAAAAAAAATTGCTTACAATCTAAAATATAAATTTTAAAATTTAAAATATAATAAAAAATATAATTAAATATTAAATATTAATAAAATAACTTACCATCTTGAATTTATTAATTATTAAATATTATTATATAAAAAAAATTTAAATTTTATTGAAATTGTATTAAAAAATATAATTAAATAATAATTAATAAAAATAATTTACCGTCTATTATATTATTAAATTTTTTTTAAATAAATATTTAATTAAATTAAAATATTATAAAAAATATATATATTATTAATAAAATAACTTACCATCAATTGCAACAGAAATTACTAATTATTTTTTTTTTAAATAAAATATATAATTAAATTTAAATTTATAGTAAAATTATAAAATTACTTACTATCTAAAATAATTAAATATATTTTAAATAATATATTTAATATATTTTAAATTACAATAAATATTTTACCAGCAATTATATTATTAATTACTATTTATTTTTTTTTAAAAAAAAATTTTAATATTTTTAAGTAAAATTATAATTAAATACTATAATTAATTAAAATAACTTACCATCTATTTATTATTAATTTTTTAATAAGATATTTAGATAAGTTTAAATTATAGTAAAAATATAACTAAATATTAATAATAAAAAAACTTACCCTCTATTGTATTATTATTATGAATTATTTTAAATAAAAATTAATTAAATTTAAATTATAGTAAAAGCACTTAATAATTAAAATAATTTATCATCTATTATTTTATTAATTATAATTATTTATTTTTAAATAAAAAGTTTAGTTGCATAATTAAATACTTAATAATTATTAAAAATAACTTACTGTCTAAAATATTTAATTTTTTATAAATTTAGTAATTACAATAAAAAATAAATTAAATTAATAATAATAAAAATAGCTAACCATCTATTATATTATTAATTATTAATATTTAATAATAAGAAATTTAATTGCATTTAAATTATTAATAATAAAAATAAATTACAATCTATAATTTTAATGATTTTAAATAAAAGTTTAATTAAATTTAAATAATAAAAATATAATTAAATATTAATAATCAATAAATATAACAATAACTTACAATCTAAATATTAATTATATTTTAAATAAATTTATTTAAGTTTAAATTATATTAAATGATAAAATTATGTTGATAATCAATAAAATAATTTACTTCCTTTATAATATTTTTGTTTTTTTTAAATAATAATTCAGTTATTTAAATCATAATAAAATATAATAATAAATAAACAACTTACTTTTTTTAGTAATTTTTTATTTTAAATTAGAAATTTGGTTATAATAAATCATAATTAAATAAATATTAATAATCTATAAAATTACTTATTTTCTTTAGTAATATTTTTGTTTTTTTAAATAAAAATTTAGTTAAATTTAAATTATAGTAATTAATACAATTAAATACTAGTAATTAATAAAATAACTTGCTTCCTTTATTAATATTTTTGTTTTTAAATAAATATTTTGTTAAGTTTAAATTATAGTATAAAGTATAAATAAATTTATAAAAATAACTTACTCCCTTTAGATTATTTTTTTTAAATAAAAAATTTAATTAAATATAAATTATAATAATAAGCAAATAATAAAAAAATTACTTACAATCTAAAATATTATTATATTTTTTTAATAAAAAATCTAGTTAAATTTAAATTATATTAAAGGTATAATTATAATCAATAAAATAAATTACCATCTATTTTATTATTAATGTTAATTATTTTTAATATAAAAAATTTAAAGTATAATTTAACTATTAGAATAACTTACTCCCTTAGTTATATTTTGTTTTTTATATAAAATTTAATTGAGTTTAAATTATAGTAAAAAGTATATAAAATACTAATATTTAAATAAACATAACTTACAATCTAAAATATTAAACATTATTTTAAATAATCATTTAGTTGAGTTTATATTGCAGTAATATTATACTAATATTTCTAATATTTAATAAAAATTTACCATCTATTGTAATTTATAATTAATAATTAAATTGAGTTTAAATTTTAGTAAAAAGTTTAATTAAATAATAAAAATAACTTACTCTCTTTCATAATAATATTTTTATGTTTTAAATAAATTTTAGTTGAAATTTAAAATTACAGTAAAAATACTAATAATCTATATTATTAATTAATTTAACATTTTATAAATAAAAATTTAATTGTATTTTTACAATAAAATGAATATTCAATTAAAATAAATAATTAACTTTCTGTAATTTTATTAACAATTTAATATTTTAATTAAAGTTAGTGTAAAATTATAGTTTAATTAATAAATATAACTTACGTTCTATAATTTTTAAACATAGATTTAGTAGAGTTTAAATATAAAAGTATAATTAAATATATATAGTATATACAGTATATTTAATAAAAATAACTTACCGACTAAATTGCCATTAAAAAATTTTTTAAAAAATGTATGAATTATATTTAAAATTAAAATATAAAACTAAAAATTACTTACTCCCTATGGTATTATTGATCATTAATTAAAAAGTTTAATTAAATTTAAATTGTTCAAGTCAAGTTAAATGGCTTACAGTCTAAAGTATATAACAATTAAAATTAAAAAAAAGTAAATATTAAAATATATTTTTTGACTTAAAAAATTACCATATAATTCACTTAATGTAGGGGCATCAGGAGCATCTAAAACTGGCTCTATTATAATATATTAAATATTGAGATTAATTACTATGATTATAGTATTTAAATATTCATTACCATCTAATCCTTCTAATTTTTTGAACATAAATTGAACATAATTAACAGATTATATATTTATTAAATACTTATATTGCAATCGTATTTACCTTCAACATTCGAAATTAATTCTATATTTCGAATTTTTAAAATTTTTTAGTAAATAAAAATATAATTAACGAATTTTTAGTTATTAAATTTAATTTCATAACTCAATATTACGATATTGGTTAATTATTTATGTATTTACCTTCTTCACTTGAAGCATGTTATATATTTAAATTGATAATTTTTAGTGAATAAAAATGAGTATAATTAACGAATTATTATAAATTTATAAGTGGTTAATAATACATGGAATTACCTTCTGTTTCTTCTATTGAGGATGTTTCCTCAGAATTCGAAACTGACTCTAATGTAATGAGAATTTATGAAAAAAAAATTTTGTAGAAAATCATACCGTCAATAAACTCATTTGAGGCATGCTGAGCTATATATATATATATACTGTTGGAATTTTACCTTTAGAGTTACTATCAGACATTAAAAAGAGAGTTTTTTTTAAAAAAAAATTTTTTTTTTTTTCAACCAGATCTTGTATAAAGATAATGGTGATACATATAGTAATGAAGATCAGCTAGGTTTAGTATATAATAAACTGACCTATACTAACTTTAACCTACAAAAATTCAGTATAAAAACCATACTCAATACCTGTTCACGTGACATACTCTAATCATTATCTTGACCTTAATCCACTCCTTTTTGTAAAATTTATACCAGCTTCAAAGTATATTTCAAAGGAAATCATAAATAATAATTTCGCTTGTTGATACCTACTGATGCATCGTTATCATCCCTTCTTTTATAAAATATTCTATATTTTCTATTCCAACTTTATTTTATTTTCATCACCAATACCGTCATCGATACTAATCATTTATCGTCATTTATTATTTCTCGTTTTTTGATATATTTTATATATCTTCCATCTGGCCTTGCATTTAAATTTCGTCCTTTTCATTATAACTTCTATTTAACTCTATAAAATGATATTAAAGCAATTTTGATATTCACCTACTTTCGGTATGATAGCGGTTGTGAAATTACGCCTCGGTTCTTTCGTAGTATTTGATTCGATCTTTCGATTCGATAGTTTCTATATTTGAATCCATCGAATTCACTAATCATGATGATAAAGGAATGATTAAAATGTCACAAAAATTGTAAACGGAATAATCACCGAAATTTATTTTGTCAGAAATGTCAACAACAGAAACGAGAGAAAATGAAGGTTCGATATGTTCAAAATTCTAGTCTATTATTATAGAACGCTGAAAAATTTCATTTTGTAATACATTTATAAAATATACATTTTCTACTCAAAGTAAGGTTAATTTCACAAATTTTTTGAAACCAAATAAAATAATAGTGCTGTCTCTCTTAAAAAGAATCATGGATACATGTGATGTATGATCTTGAATAACGCGTTTTGAATGGTATTTTTACAAAAATCTTTATTGTATTTAACTTTCATGTGGGTCTTACATTTACGCAACAACCAAAAATAAAGCTTTTTTTAGAAAAATCGCCTCTGAGATCTTTTTCTAAAAATATTCAAATAAGCACCTCTCTTAAAGTGATTAGCTAGTGATTGGGTAATGCTCAAGCTTAAATGGAGATCACTGACTGCTTGATCAATCTTTATCTTTCTATCAATTTCAATTTAAAAATAACAAAATAGCTCGCAGAACTTTAGCTCCAGTTCCTTTTACCAATTTAACAAATAATTTATCGATGCAACAACCCTATAATTGAGACAGCAGCAATTTATATAGAATCACGTTTAATTTTTTTGTAATTTTTTTTGAATACAATTATTTAAAAATTCAAAAATTTTTAGATTACATTCTCTCAAAACTTTCAAGAAAGAATAAATTAAATGGTTGTGGATATTGTGAAAAGGTATTGGAAGATTATTAATGTAGGTTACCCGTAGTTTAAAAAAATTTCCGACATGAAAATCGTGCTTAATTTTTTAGCCAATCAGATAATTTTTAAACATCTTTCGAAACTTTCTTTAAAAAATAAGAAATTACCACTCGGAAGCTTCTTATTGATATATTTTAAAAACACGTTCCTCTGGACTTTCGATAAATCTTTATCCCTCTGAGGTTTCCCTGATGAAATTTTTTTATTCATCATCATTTACATTTATCAGATAAAAAATGCGTGAGATTTTAAATAATTATTTATTGGAAATGATTAAATCTTGGTTTACTCCGATCTGTAATAACTATAATACAATGGTTATTGTGTCTTTGTGAAGAATATAATCTCACTTCAAAAGTAATCAAATGTCTCCAAATTATATCAACCATAAACTTATCATTCCATTTTTAAGAAAATGATATAAAAGAAGGTGGAAAGAGCAAATAAATTCATTTCAATCTATTTGCGATTCTGAATCAATAATAGAAGAATGGGATTTGCAATGTTTATTTCAGACATAATAAATATCTTTTATATTTTGCTTTCCTTTAAATTTCAGATTATATAAAGTCCGGATACGATTTCACATACCTTCTTTCTTAAACTCAGTATATATAACAGAAAATCAATTTAATATGCAAATTTGTATATATGATCTTTCTTCGATTGAATATAATAAATGGGTTGATGGTGCGTTTTTATTGACGAAACTCCATATTGATTAATGTTACCATAAAAATAAAAATTTGAAAATTAATATATCTAAAGTAGGTGAAAATAGCTTGAGAAAAAATGTTTTATTTACATTTTCTTCATTTCTCGCTCGAGTTAAAAAATAAGATAATACTCATAAATTTTCCGAAGTTGGATATCTTATGACCAAAGTGGATAATTTCGAAATATATTAATTAATTAGTACAGACAATTAAATAATAATAAAATAAATATATATTATACAGTATGTTGAAATACCTTTAGAAGTAATTTCAATCTTAATATAAAGTGGAAAAAATATCATGAATCTAAATTTTTGATCATGTAACTCTCTAAATTAAAGGAAATATAAAATACGGTTTTTAGAAGTAATAATAATAAATGAAGAAAATATATAAATTTTCTTACCTAAATCTTCGCTTATCATTACGAAGTGCACATCATCATCATCTTCTTGATCAATTATAATTTTAGAACTTAAATCCTGACTTAAAATTTTATTTAATTTTGCAGAATGATCGAATTTTCTACTTGTATAGCAAGATGACGGATGTTTTTGAATAACAAGTTCATGTTCTACGATAAATTATAAAATCTTAGCACTGATTTTTATAGTCAATAAAATAAATTACTTTATTACCTGGTACAGGTATCCTATTGATATTAAATGGATATTTTTTCATTAATACTTGAAATTTATTTACCAAATCATCAGCACTAGGTCTTTTATTTGGATCCAGGTCCCAACAACTTTCCATTATCTCTACATAATTTGGAATGGAATCTTCAATTATTTTAGGTCTTAATCCTCGACAAATATCTAGAGTTAACTTTAAATCATGAGGGACATCGTGTAAAGCGGGAACTCCTGATGTGTATTCCCACATAATTATACCAAAAGAATATATGTCAGATGCTCTGGTATATGGCTTGCCGCGCAAGACCTCTGGCGCCATGTAAGGAATTACTCCAAAAATATCATTATTAAAGTGATCAGAAGGTCTGCTTAATCCCAAATCACTTACATAAACACGATTTTGGTGTTGCAAAAGTAGGTTACCACTATGAAAATCTCCATGAAATAAATTACATCCATGCAAAGCGGAAAGTGATGTGGCAATGTGGAATAGATTCCCATATTTATCGTTCGGATTATATTTTTTTATCATAAGATTTGATTTTAAACTACCAACTTTCATTTCTTTTAATACGAACATATAATTCAACGTTTTAGGATCTTGAGTAATTCCATAAATTACCATGAATGATGAATTATGATTGCTAACTGAATATATGAATTGTAAATAATTTTTCCACTAGATATTAAAAAAAAATAAAGATAAATATTTACCAAAATTTTCATTTAAATTTATGAACTTAAATAGAAAACTTACTTCATCCAAAAAATTTTTATGTAGTTCTGAAGAATTGTTTAAACTCTTGAGAGCTACATAAAGTCCAGATTTTTCACCTTCCTTAAGGGGTGAGATAACTCCCTCTTTTTCTGCATTTTCACCAACTTCTTCAATAGCTTCAAGGAATCTTACCCATTTTTGTGTATCTTTATTATATTTCCAAATCGCTCCATCCAACCAAATAGCTTTATAAATAGTGCTAAAACCTCCTCTAGCAAGATATTTTATATTTCTTAAACGAACATAAGGGATCCATTCTAATAATTCATGTTCTCTTCTTGCTTTCAATTGAGTTTCCCGAATAAATTTATCGATATGTTCATTTCCACTCGTCCACTTGTTGAAATTTTGTTGTAATAATTTAGAATTGCAGTTTCGACACCACCAACTATAAGTTTTTGGTTGATCGCAATCAGGACATAAACCGAACTCTTCCTCAAGTATATATTGTTCGTAGTTCCTAGTTTTTTCCAAAGTACTGGTAATCATATATAAAATTTATTTTGCTTTAAATTATTTTATTGGCATTTATTACATCTTGAATTGGCAAGTGTCATTCCATATAGAATGTGGCTTATGCTGTGTCACGAATAAATTTCACTGTGGAACAAATTAAAATAGATTTGTTGTAGCCCAAACGTTACCATGTCCCAAGTTAAACTTGGGATATCCCAAATCGGAATTCCTATTTCGGACTTCCCAAACTGGAATTTCGATTT
>CAMKVN010003196.1:0-11130 GCA_946474995.1 Funneliformis geosporum
TAACTTGATCTAAATTCCTTGAATTAAAATATATTAAAAAATATAATAATTTTATATTTATTTATATAAAAATATTAGAGACGAAATTTTTGACGAAACCACAATTTTTCAAAAAAGAGTTTAGGAAGGTATCACTAGTCATAATCATAGTATTTCAATAAAGAAGAAGATTTTAATTTTGAGAGAAAAAAAATGATATCTCTATTCTAAGCTATCTGATAATCAACTATTATAAAATATTATTATTTTAATATTATATATATATGATCAAATAAAGAATAATAATTTTCAGCTTTGATCTTAATAAAAAAGATTATATTATCTAAATAAATGCCAATCTCAATTAACATTTTTTCAAGTTTTTTTGATATTCTTACATTAGTTAGTGCCAATATAATTTGATATTTTTAAAAGAAGGTATTAAGCTTTAATCTATTCAAGAAAGGTTATTATAAGTTTCTCATTAAGTATTTTTTTTAGCTATCTGAATACATCTAGTCTGAAATTTATCAATATTATATCTTATTTTTGCTATTTTAGCATTAAGTTTATTAATTTCAACTAAATCATTTGCTATATTATCTTCAACTCATTAATTTTAACTTTAAGCTTATTTTTCAACTCCATTTTCTTATTCTCAATCTTAGTAAACTTCTTCCTAAGTTCAGCAATCTCAGCTAATAGCTTGATATTTAATTCTTTTAATAAATTAATAGATTAAGTATTTAATATGATTAATAATACCTATTTTACATTAGATATAAATATTTAAAATTATATTAAACAATAAGGTGTAAAATTTATTTAAAATATATAATCTTACTTTTTTTTCACTATACACTTTCATAAGAAACAGATCTTTTTAATATACTGTAATAGACTTTATAAATTTGAAAACTAGCCTATTATCTATAATAACTATCTTGTTTATTTTTTCTTCTTAAATTCTACCTTCATATTACTTAATAATACTATGATAAAATCTTGTATAATTTTTCTTTCTCAAAGTTGTACTTCTTTGAACCTATTGACTTTTCATTACCAGCTTTTTTCTTTGCTTAATTTATACTTTATTAATCTTACAATAACCTTCTAATATTTACTTTATGATTTTCCTCTGAATCTTTTTCAAGGTAGGCTTAATGATCAGATATTCAGATATTTTTTTCAGCAAATATCAAGGATTAAAAAAGATGTATATTTACTTAGAATTCAGTTCATCTAATTATTATGTATGAAGCATTTATGTTATTTTTTTAAAAATTTAATTGAGCGATAGAATAACATACCTTGTTTTTATTTTATAGGGAATACTCAATCATTCAGTTGGTTGAGATGATGAAATAATCATTGTTTGTATCAAATATTAATAGCACTTTCTAATAAGGATAACAAGAGATAATATTGAATTAACAAAAATATCCTTTTCTTTTAAATTTTTTTTTAGGTTCAAATAAAAACACTTCTTTTGAATAAAGATCTATTACTATTTTAAGAATTATTAAAATCTTGATCATCTAATATAGTAGAAAAGTTTTCTTCTCAAATAGACAATATGGAGGCTATAATTTCAGATTACTTATTACGACTACAATTGAAAAATAGCCAGTTCAACTACTCATGAATGTGGTTTAAGTTGGTAAGGAATTGCTATGTATCTTCTCCTTATGGGAATCATTAAACATTCATTCATTGAGTGTTCATGCAATTATTGGATACCCATCCTTAGTGGCCACAATCAATAATATTCAGTTGTATAATTATCCTCATTTAATTAAAATAAAATTGTGTTGGTATTCATAAATAAATGTATTTTGCCGATTTAGCAAAATTTTTTTTAAAGTCAAAACTGCGAAAGCTTCGATAGTTGACAAAATGTTTTGAAATGTAGTAAATTCATCAAAACTTTGATAAAGATTTCAATTATCAAAATAGGATTCCTTTTGGGTACATTTTAATACAACTTTTTGTTTTTTTACCGGAAATCTTTTATGTGAAAATTTTGAAGGTTTAAAATAAAGAACTAAAAATATTTATATATAAGTGATTAGGCTATTAATTATTAAAATCATGTTACGGATAGATCAACCATATATTTCCATAATTAGTGTTTATCATGAAGATCTTTGAATCCCACAATTTCATATTTTTCACTTTTATAATATAAATAAGAATAGAATTCATTTGTTTGTTGCATTCACTCTTGCGAGTGTTTAGACACTCTCTTGTGGAGGAAGATGATGGCTTATAGGCTGACAAAGATTTTTAACAAGGTAAACTGCGCTCCCTGTTTACCAAAGTTTTAATGAAACGGTTTATAAGATTGTTAGCATAGCGAGGCTCAAGGAATAGTCGCTTAAAGGAATTTGCTTCCCTAGACATGGAATGCGAGTGTGTCACTCCCTGCTAACTTTTACATATTTTCCTTTTCTTTATAATAGATTAACCTTGATAGGATCGATTTTTACCATTTTCATAAGAGGTAATCCTATATATATTATAGCGGGTGGTGTGAAAAGGGGAACAAATAAAAAATTTTTACTATGTAAATATTATCATATCAATACGTATGAAATTTCGATTTTGCTCTTTTTTTCATCTTCTTCTCTCATCATCACTTCCTTCGAAAATAAAATTAATTTTTTTTTCGGATTTTGGTTCAATAAAATCGTGATTTAAATGCCACAAATGCAATTTCTGGTAACGGTCGAGGCTTTAAAAAAATTACATTATTAGCATTATTTAAAATTTGATTAAAAGGTGAAAGTAATATATTTGAACAAACTTACTCCATTAGCCACACCAAACGTTCTATACATATTATTGTGTATAGCTAATGCTTCTGACGCTTGGAATCAAAAGCATCGAGATGGAACATTGTATTTTTTTCGCAAGACTGATATATGCTTTTCTGCTTTCGACATCAATATTGGTATGATCTAATTAACAAAATCATAATTAAAATAAATATAGACAGACATATTGCAAAGCGTGTAGGTAAGATTTGTACCTATTACAACTGGCTTTTTTTAGAGTCTCTTCGCAAGTTTTAATACACTTTGCTTTTGTCAGTATCCTAAATTTGTTTGTTATCCAGCAAGATTAAAATCTCCAATCAAAAATATACGTAACTCGTGCCCGTGATCGGTAAATTATCACGTTTATTGGGATGTCCATGATTTTTATTAAGACACGTGATGATGGCTACGTTAAGAAAGCGCAGAAAATAATCACTCAATAAACTTGACACGCTCGTAATAATTGTCCAGGATTTTTTACTAGAGACTCTTGTCAGACTCTGCTAGATTATTCACATTTGGCACGAAGCAATTGGCACGAAGCAATTCAGCTTGAACTTCGAAAAAGGTGGGGTAAGTCTCGCATCCTAACTCTTAAAATTTATTATTAAAAAGTATTATGTAATAATTCTATATAATAAATCCAATAAAAATTAAAATATTATATTCTTAATTCAGGCAATTGTAAGAATATTTAGGCAATTGAAAGGGATAAAAGGGGGAAAAAAGTGTGTAATTTATATAACTATAAACATTTGAAGTAGGAATGTTATTTTATAATAAATTAAAAAACGAAAGTATAAAAAGTTGATTTCTTTTTTTTTATAAATAATATTTTATATATCATTATTGAAATTATCAATTTATTAAAATTATTTTTGGTGATTCTAGTAAAGATATAGCGATTTTATAATAATAAAATAAAGGGAGGAGTAATACATCACGTGATTATGCAAATATAAAAATGATCATATAGTATTGGTCTTTTTTTAAATTAAAATCCTTCGATAACTTAATGAAGCTGTCCTAAAAAACTATGCGTTTAAGGCTATCTAACCTATGGGATCGTATGAAGGTCTAAACGACCGACCGAACAAGAATAAAGCAATAGATAATAAAAAGTTAACCACAAAAGAGCCGGTAGCAAGAAAATAACTATTATCAAATCTAATTCCATAGAGGAATCGCTGTGAAGTATTATAAAGATGTGATATTAATGCGATTGAAGATATCTGAAGAAGAGCTGTAAAAAAGGAAACAAATATATTTAGTAAAAATATTTAAATTTTCATCTTAAATAATAATAATAATAATACTTACAATGAAAGAAAATCAAACCAACAAAAACTTTCCAAGCATGTAGATGATGAGAACCACCGCTTAATAACACAATAATACAATAAATTAAAGTAAGACCACCAATCACGGCGGCAATTATCATAATATCTCTAGCTGCAATCCATGCTTCACAAAATCCTCTTTCTTCACAATCACCATAATCTAATGAAGGAAACTCTCTACATTTCACATCATTTAAGGTTGAACATTTCTTTTAAAGCAAGAAAACAATGAGATATATAAATTGAAAACTAGGAATAATCTTATTTAAACAGTAAAATTGTATTTTTTTTTTTTATACCTGAAACAGGCCATAGTTCGTTATAGTTTTATATGGTCTTGGGCTTTCGAAACGTAACCTTGATAAAAACAATATATTATATTAATTAAAAGAACTTTTAAAATAAAATCGTTCTTTTGTATTTATGTTTCATTCGAATTTAATCTATGGTTGTAAACTTTAACTTACCACTCTGGCATAAATAAAGAAATCAAGCTACAACTATAAGTTATAGTGAAAGTCAAGGAAGTCGCAATATAAGTGCACAATGTAGGCATTTTAATATATTTTTACAAAATAGAAAAAATCAAAAAACAGAAAGAAACCAAAATTGTATGATCATAATAAATATACGTCATTTCTTTTTTGCAAATACTCAAACATCGTATTATTATTATAATTGGGTATGATGGCACGTTATCTCCTTTGATCACCAGAAGATCCTTTTTTTTTTTTAGGTAATGTATCAACGATCAAGATTTAAAGAATATTACAGCTAGTAATTTCGCGTATAGAATGATTTGCAGGCAAAACCATTGAAGGATTAAATTAAATATACGATGGTTTACTCGAATCCCATTTCTTTTTTAAAAGTACTAGATATTCTCGTTGATATGGAAGCTGGGACGGGGAAAAAAAATCAAATCCTTTGAAAATAGTTTATGTTACATCCTCACCTTTTTTTCGACTAAAAAAGTTTATCAAGGACTTTTTTACTCTTACACAAGAAAACGAAAGTCAAATCTTTTGTTTACGCAGAAGCTGATAAATGGCAATAAATGAAAATTTTGAACGAAAGGAAGATATAAAAAAGTAAATTGGTTAATTTCATCATTATAAACATGTCTCCATGTAATTCACACTTAATGCAACAGATTTTTTTTATTTCGTAACTGAAACCTGTATAACTTCGTTTTGCTTTGATTATGCATAATATTATTTAAATAATGGCAAATGCATGGTATACATTAAAATTCCAAATATATTTTATTAGTTATATTGATCAAAGATGGATTAGTGGGCATCCTTTGTGGATAAAAACGGCAACTTTAAATACCATCAAAAGATGAGACGATGAATAATCAAAACAAAAGATAGGCTTAAATGAATTCCCGGAAATGGAAATTTTGCATACGAGTTCAAATATAATTTTTCGAATGATGAAACATTAGATGCAATAAATTATTAGACGTGCTTCATAAACCTTTGCTAACATCTGAAATCACACTTCTGAACGCTTTAAATGTTTGACGGGAGTGGCCAATCTTCTTGAAGAACGTCATTCTTTATTATTTGTAAAGAAAAATAAATAAATAATATTTACCATTTGAAATTTAAAGAATGATGAAATCTAAAAGATTATTGGTTAAAATGAAAGAATGAAATTAACTCATCGCATATTTTTCTCATTGTACGCCTTCTGGCAAACAATTTTACGTAACATTACGCAATATCTATAATTTTAAAAGATAGATTATAAGTTACGTTATATCTTGTGCTTCAAATTCCGGATAGATTGTTCTATTTTTTTGGTTATATTATTAAATTTTTTATAAAAAGGTATGGAATTTTTCTTTCTGTTCAAAGGTCAACAAAATTCGTTGATTATTTTAAATTAACTATTTCAATTATGGGTAAGTTTGATTGTGTAAATCATTATCGTTATGACCTCAAATGACATTACGGCTGATTTTCCTTATTTATTTACAGTTTGGCCCAAAGGCATGCCGATTTTAAAGAACTTTGGCATTTTAGGAAATTCGTTAAAAATACAAATTAAAGACATGCCAATTCTTCAACGTTCAAAGCCAAAGCCAAATGTGGTAGTTTTACCGAATTATCATCTTCCAATCCATGAAGACCCAAATATAATAAAAGCTCATGTTCCTGATCTTATAAGATCATATGAACAACTTCCAAATGGACTAAAGGATATATTGGCAAACAATCGAAAATGGGCAAATACAGAACAATTGCATCGTATAAAGTTCTTTGAGAACTTATCAAAAGGACAAAGTCCTAAATTGTTTTGGATCGGCAAGTTGTTTATTATTTAAAAATTTTTGATAAAATGATCATCTAATCTTTTCAAATTGAGATCAAATCTTTTTCTCTTCTTTTTTAGGTTGTTCGGATTCTCGAGTTGTCCCGGAAACGATCACTCAATTAGGTTTTGGTCAAATATTTGTACACAGGAATGTTGCGAATCAATTCAATTCCAATGACTTGAATTGTATGTCGGAATTGGAATTTGCTGTGCATAACATCAAAGTTGAACATATAATTGTATGTGGTAAGTCGAGACAATTAATTTTACCGTCCATCAAAAAAAAAAAAATTTATATTTAAATTTCGATCTTCGGCTTTTTAGGTCACACAAATTGTGCAGGCGTAATGAATGCTTGTAATGATGAACTTCACATCAATTTAAAAACCTGGTTGACCGATATCCGAAAAATAAAAGATGAATATCCAGAATTATTTCCTAATCACGAGATCAAAGGCAAGTTGCCCCAAAGCGAAATAGATAGACTGCATAAAAGGTTAATTAAGATTAATGTATCAAAACAAGTAAACAAAATTGCTTCAAATGAAGTTGTTCAAGAGGCTTGGAAAGATGAGAAAAGAAAATTAGCAATTCACGGTTGGGTCTTCAATGTAGAGAATGGACATTTAGAAGATGTAGGAGTAACGGTTGGAAAGCATTAAATGATAATGTAATTAAAATTGTATCAGGTAATTATTACGATTCATAAGATTCGATCATGTTAAAATATTTCGTTTTTACATTCAATGAACAGGGTTATATTCCTGTACTATATTATATTCTGCCGATTTAAGCATATACTTTTGAATGAAATATTGGGTGATGATAAGGAGGCATTAGTTAAATCAATATATATATATAGATTTTGTTTTTAGAATATAATAATTAAAAATAAATTTTTTTTTATATATCATCCAGTGGTTCAAGTTGTTCAAGTTTGGATCTTTAAGAACATTTTTATTTATAATAAATAAAAAATAAATTACTTATCGAATTCGTAATGTAAATATTTTATTTTAATTTTTTTAAACAAATTATATTTAAATTTAATTTTTTACTTAAATCGTAAAAATAAAGTATTTTAAAAATTACATTTTTTGTAAAAAATGTAAAAAATATAAAGAAAAATAATAAAAATATTAATAAAATTTTTATTTTTTTATTTTGCTTTTTTTATTAATAATAAATAATAAATTATTTAAATATAATGATCGAGATACTGTATAGTATTTTAATATAATAGTTATTATTATATTATTATATATGTTATAGATTTATATATTATATAAAAAAATTATATAAGAAGTAAAAAGTAATGGTTATAGCAACAAATAATAAATTATATATGTAATTAAATCTAAATTTTTTTAAAATTTTTTTTAATTAAAATACTTTTTAGATAAATTTAATTTAAATTTATAAAAAAGTAATTATATTATATATATTATTTTTTATAATATAAAAAAGCAAAATTCTTATAAAAAGAATATTAAATTACTAATTATTTATTTGAAATTTATCTAATTTCTATTGTAAAATAAATTAATAACTTACAAATTCTTTTGCTTTTCTATAAAATACATTATTATCATCTTCTATCCAGTTAAAAAGATTAAGCTTTTATTATAGATCAATAATCATTGAAATGTAATGTACTAATTTAAAAGTTTTATTATAATATTCTCACTAAGCTTAGTTTTTATCATCTTTGCAATTACAACTAAAGTTTTTGAAAATTCTCTATTATTCATTATCTTTTAATATAATCTATTAAATAGAATAAATTAAACTTATAGTAGGATAAGTCAATACTTATATTTCAATTGAAATTCTTTTAAAAAAAATATAATTTTCTTAAAAGTTTTCCAATTTAATTAAGTTAAGTAATATCTTTGATAGATGAAAATCTATTAATTAAAATGATTTTATTAAAATAATTATAATTAATTACATATAATACATATAAATTTTTAATAATTTAAATTAACTAAAATATTAATCAACATTAAATCTAAAGTGCATTTAATTATTAATTGATTTATTAAACAAATTATACATATAATATTATTACTAAACAAATAAGACATTCATTTTTAGGTAAGAGGTTGAGTTGTTATATTACAAACTTTAAGTTGATTGATAAAATATTCTTAATCACTGCTGCCACCTATTATTAAAGATTATAAATTTATTATAATCTTTCAAGCTGAATTGCATGATGATTTATTTAAGTATGAAGACTTAATAAATTGTGATAGAGTTAACACAAGTGGATTATACAAACATTATGTATAGAATTCTGCAATTCGATTTGATATTTGAATATTTAATTTAAAAATCAAATCAAATACAAATTCAAATTTATATTTAATTTGATTTGATCAAATTCAAATTAAAAAACAATTTATTTAATTAAATCCAAATTAATGTTTGATTCGATTTGATCAAATTCAAATCAAATATTCAAATATTTGATTTGATTCGAATTAATAGTAAGCCATCTTTAAAGCTTTAGGAATAGTTTTTACTAAGAAAACTATAGCAAAAAGCATTTTTACAACTTACAAAATATTTTTTTTACTAAAAAATCATAGCAAAAAGTATTTTTACAGCTTCAAAAATGCTTTTTTATTAAGAAAAACATAGTAAAAATACTTTTGTGACTTTAAAGACATTATTGTACTAAGAAAACATAGTAAAAACACCTTTATAGCTTCAAAGATATTTTTACTAATAAATATAGTAAAAAATATGTCTGCAGCTTTGGAAACATTTTTTTACTAATAAAATGGTTACAAAGTTGAGATAGCAGTTATTATTAAGTTTTCTTAAGTTTTCTTAGTAAAACTGAGGCTGCAGAGTTGTTTTATTGTGTTTAATAGTAAAAATTCGCCTGTTACTAAACTTACTTTGTAAAAGTTATCTTTGAAATTTTTAGTGTAATTACTAATAATTTTCTTAATTAAACCTTAGAATAACTTTATTTTAATATATCATTATAAAAAAATTAAAAAATTTTATATTTGATTTGATTCAATTCAATTCAATTCAATTAAATATTTAATTTAATTTGATTCAATTTGATCAAATTCAAATTGATTCAAATTGATCCAATCAAATATTTGAGTTCAATTCAATTCGATTTGATTTAATTTGAAAAAATCAAATCAAATTCAAATTGCTTAAATATTTGATAATTCGATTTTAAGAAACCCTTATTATAAAGAAATATATTGCTAGATAAAAGTAAATATACCCATGCTATTATACAAAAATTAAATGTATAAAAAAATTTTTTATTATAAAATATAGGATAAATCTTAATAATTAATATATTTTAATGCTATAACCCACTTTTTATATTATTAACTAAATTTAAAGCTAATTGATCTGATAAACAATTCTATTCTCTTGTTATTGCTTGCTTTAATCCCATAATTGTATAAATTTTTTCTTTGATATTTTAATTTTTAGGATTTAGCAAATATGATTTTGATTAGATGACATAGCTGGCTAGGAAAGTTCAATTACCAATGTTCTTTCTTCTATTTATTTGCAATTTTTGAACGGTGTTTCAGATCATTATTCTCCTACAATATCTACTCTATATTATTTTTACTAAAACTATCTCAAAAAAAGCCAAAAGACTTCTTTTATCAAATACTATACATAAAAAAAGCATTGAGATTTTGCTGAAGGTAAATTAGCTTATCAAATCAATAAGTTGAAAAATAACCATAAATATGAATCTTCTGTGAATGCTTAATTGTACAGAATACTTTTCACCTTCTAATGAATGTCAGACCTTTTTATTTGACTGAAATAATTGAAAAGAGTTTTTTTCAGTAAAAATAATTCAATTTCAGTTAAAATTTTGATGTTTTTTTACTCATTGCAATCATTTGACTCAGCGTTTCTCTAAAAGCAATGATTTCAAAATTTCCTTTGAATATTTTCCTTCAGATTTCACCTAACTGTCTGAGAACTAATATCAACATCTCATTCTTCAAATCTATGTTGTATTTTATTACTAGTTATATTGTGTTCCTTTATTATCATCTTTACAATGTACTTGTGTTGCACTTTAGTTGTGCAATGAAAATAACCATCCTTTTTTTATCATTTAAGTTTTTTTTTGTTTTATTTATATCTTTAAATCCAATATTTTACCACAGTTTTATTATATTTAATATGAATAGCTATTTTTCTAAAATCTTATTTTGATCTTACTAAATGTTGATATAAAAATGATTCCATATTATTTATTAAAAAAAAGTGTTATTTTTTAAGCATAAAGATTGATAATTATCTAACTCCTGATTTATATGTCATATGAATCTATAATTTCACAGATTATTAAGGTTAGTATCATTTTCTGATCTTAGAAAATTTTGGAGGAAATTGTTACTTATTTTGAAAATATGTAAATACAGTTACTTTTGTTTAGCATTGTATAAGAATAATTTTATTAAACATAAAAAAAATGTTTTATTAAAATATTATAATATTATAAGTGATTACAGTGAACTCTTGATATAACGAATTCTAGGATCTGGATATCAACTTCGTTATAAGCTTATAACGAATTTATTAAAGAATTTAATTGGCTAGTTCACTATAGTAAAGGTAATTTTAATATATTTGATTTAAAAATTCGCTATATCAAG
>CAMKVN010003197.1:0-11125 GCA_946474995.1 Funneliformis geosporum
TTTAATTGTGATTTAATTGATGAAATCGTTCTAATCAAACGATTTGTTTATCATTCAATGGAAAGATATTTATGATCGTTTCATCAAACGATGCTTAAATTGTTCGATTGGAACAATAAATGAATCGTTCGATTGGAACGATCCAAAATATCATTCCATTGAACGATAAACGAATCATTCGATTAGAACGATCCAAAATATCGTTCCAATCGAACGATTTAAGCATCGTTTGATAGAACGATCCAAAATATCGTTCCAATTGAACGGTTTAAGCATCGTTTGATGGAACGATCAAAATATCGTTCTATCGAATGATAAACAAATCGTTCGATTGGAACGATCCAAAATATCGTTTCATCAAACGATTTAAGCATCGTTCGATTAGAACGATCAAAATATCATTCCATCAAATGATTTAAGCATCATTTGATAGAACGATCCAAAATATCGTTCCAATCGAACAATTTAAGCATCATTTGATGGACGATCAAAATATTATTCTATCAAATTATTTAAGCATCATTCGATTGGAACAATCAAAATATCGTTCCATCGAAAGATTTAAGCATTGTTTGATAGAACGATCCAAAATATCATTCCAATCGAACGATTTAAGCATCGTTTGATGGAATGATCAAAATATCGTTCTATTGAATGATAAACGAATCGTTCGATTGGAACGATCCAAAATATCATTCCATCGAACGATTTAAGCATCGTTTGATAGAACAATCCAAAATATCATTCTATTGAACAATAAACGAATCGTTCGATTGGAACGATCAAAATATCGTTCCATCGAACGATAAATGAATCGTTCGATTGGAACGATCAAAATATCATTCCATCGAACGATAAATGAATCATTCAATTGGAACGATCCAAAATATAGTTCCATCGAACGATTTAAGCATCATTTGATAGAACGATTTAAGCATCATTCAATTGGAACGATCCAAAATATCGTTCCATCGAACGATAAATGAATCATTCAATTGGAATAATCCAAAATATCATTTTATCGAACGATTTAAACATCATTTGATAGAACGATTTAAGCATTGTTTGATGGAACAATCCAAAATATCATTCTATCGAACAATAAATGAATCGTTCGATTGGAACGATCAAAATATTGTTCCATCGAACGATAAATGAATCATTCGATTGGAACGATCCAAAATATCATTTCATCGAAAAATTTAAGCATCATTTGATGGAACGATTTAAGCATCGTTTGATAGAACGATCAAAATATCATTCCATCGAATGATAAACAAATCGTTCCAATCGAACGATGCTTAAATCATTTGATGAAAAAATATTTTTCCAATCAAATAAATGTTGCAACCAATCAACAAATTAATACATGTTACAACAAATTAATAAATTTTTTCAAATGTTGCAACATAGTTGTAACATATGTTATAACAGTGGTATGTTGCAACATATTCATAAAAGCTACCATCTTTAAATTGGACGTTTGAGAGAGAGAGTTTTTTTTGCAAATCAATTTTACTACTTTTTTTTTTTTTTTTTTTTAAGGTGTTACGACGCCGACTGATGACCCGATTGCACTTAAATCTAGTCAACGAGTTGACACTAGGCACCATTAATGGTAAAGTGCAGAGCTAAGCAATCTCAGGTATTTCCCTATTTTTCAAGTTATCCACCATGTCGAACGCATCCCCCTCGATATTCCCATCTAAGTATGACATTCTAACCCAGCAACTCAAACCTCTTGTTGTGATCCGGTGTTAGATACTTAGCATCAAAGGTACTGTCAAATTTGGATAGAGGGATCATCTCAGTTATAGTGAGCGTCATCACTAAATTTACCAACGGTCTAATGAACTATAACCAAGATCCAATTAATTGGTTTGGCTTTATCACTACTATATAGAGAGCCGCAGGGTTCATAGGATAGTACCACAAGATTTGCCCAAATGGTGATCTCCAGTTGTGCATATAGATCACATCAACCAGGTGACTTTGATACCCATAATGTCAAACAACTCAGGAATCGAACCTGACCTCTAACCCTATTGACAGCTTGATTAGACAGTACTGCAGGTGTGCAATGCAGTTTATTATCACTGTTGATCTAATCTACTAAGTTCTGGTCAATCACTTCCTTAATTTATATACATTTCAAATAAGCTCAGTTTTTTCGAATGAAAGAACTTCACTAATAAAAAAACGCGAAGCAATGTATAAATTGCTTAAAAACATTTTATTTTTTCTAATACATACATGAACTGAATCTTATTTTCAAGTTATTGCAGTTTTATTAATATAATTATTATATTAATAATAGACATTTTGCATTTTCTTTTTTGTGTTTCGGTTTGTGGTTGTTTATTAGACAATGTTACATAATAAATGGTATGAAACACTTACCTCCCAAGACCCCAATAACCGACATGCTATTAAACGACCAAATGGCAGTTGAGTAGTAATTGACTATTCCGCTAGTCTTTGTATTCTGGCTTTACATAAAGAAGCAAAAGCATTCGATTTCACTATAAAAGATACTTCTATTTCTGAAAAACAAAATTATAATGCTGGTTATCTTTTCATTCGCAATCAAGAAGCAGAGCAATCATTAATACCATTATTACCTGGATATGTAGTTTTTACTTCAGCAGGCAAAAAGTGATTTAAGTTATCAATTCTGAAAAACAATAATCAATTACTTTTCTCTTGGGAAGAGTTTGGTTCCGATGCATTGTATGCTGAAAAAAAGGTGCAAGGTGTTGAGCAGCTTGCATTTCATTGTATGCTAAAAAAATATGGCCTTAGTTCAAATACTTCTCTTCAATCAATTCTTGGTCTTAGTGATCCCCAAATAATTATCAAACTTCAACGACTTGTTCATGAAAAGTTTTCTTTACAATATCCAATCGTCTCTCAACAAAAAGAACCTTTTTTATCAGAAAGTTTATGATAAATTAATGTACAGAAAAAGAAGAAACATTAAATCAGAGTCTAAAGCGAGAACAAGAAAAAATTGATGCATTTTTATGTGAAAATGCTAGTGATAGTGATCAGAATATCCTTTTTGGAATCCAGATTGAATCTAATGGAAAGGTATTATCTCCTAAAACGACGCAGGCTCTAATATTAAAAATATGAAATATAAACAAACAATTTATTCTCAGAACAAAAAATTAAAACATTAAAAGACAAGATTACCTCAATAGAAGAAACTGAAAAAACTAATATAATTGATAACAATGCGGAAATTCAAAAATTGGTAGAAAAAGAAATTGAAGAAAAAAAATTAGAATCGGTTATCTTTATGAGCACCTCACAATACCTTTTTATAATTCTTTCATTACCTTATCCAAACTGTTTTGACTTTAATATATCGAATTGATCATTTTACACAATAGTATTAGGATTTGGTGTATCTTGCGTTATTACATGTCTTCTTTGCAAAACATCAACAATATTCAAATGAGGAATCAGGAGTAAAATATTCTCATTTGGTTGCAGGGGCTACACTTGCTGGAGGGATAAATCAAAATTCTTTTCAAACGGCATTAGCTATGATTGGAGTGACAAACCAATGTTGTAATTGATCTTATTATAATTATCAAGCTCGTATGTACAAACCTATTATTGATAATACAAAACTTAGCTGTCAAGTAATTTTATTTGAGATTCTGAATCAATTGGAATTAACTCATGTGTCAGGCCAAGAAAAAGTATTACCCATAGGTTTTGATTGTTCATGATCACATTCTCGTAATGCATACCAAGCTAGTGAAGAGTTTTTGTACTTAGGCGACCTTCCTGGTATGTGTAAAAAAAATTATATTAAATAAAAACATTAAATAATTTAACTAAATAAATCTATTATTTAGGTTATAATTACCAACCTGTAATTGGATTTCATACAGTTGAAAATTCTCGTTCAGCACGAAACTCTGAGAGTGGTTCTTTAAAGTTATTAATAAAGAAAATTTTAATGGAACTTCAAGACAAATGGAACATACGATTCTACTTACACTACTTAATGATATAATGTCTATATTAGAAGAAACTGATTTTACATTACATATGTGCGTAGATGGTGATTTAGAAACTAATCAAACCTTAGCATGCATTCCCGCAGTAAGTTGTATATTTGCTGATTTGAAGCATGTCAGTAAAAACATTCAAAAAATTTATGTAAATATATCATTTTTATAAATCATATCATTTTTAATTGTATATATAATGTTATATTTATGTTATATTTAATGTATAAAAATCTTTATATTTAATATTAATAAGTAAAAAAAAATTATTCACGTTGGCATCCTTTTGAATAACATATTATGCGATATTTTAATTCTTGTGTATTTAGTGCTGGACTTCAAAAGAAAAATAACTCAAATAATACATCAACTGAAGAACAATTACAATATTTTCAAGTAGAAGGTTTGATTCGACATTTATTTGATGATCATAACATATATTGGAGTGATGTTTGTTAGATAAAGGATAATCCCGAGTTACAGTTACAAAATCCAACTCTAAAAAATTATACTCAATCCAAGATTAAAAATATTCAGAATGTTATTACTATAATTTTTCACGTACTATTTGGTCAAGAACTTGTAACTACATTTCGTACTTCACACAATGAAACATTTAATAGGAAAATTCTTAAGTATTTGGATAAAAGAGTTAATTATTGGACCTCTTATAGTACATGACATGCATTAGCAGTACTTGATCAAAATGATAGATTGGATATAATGATTTCAAAAGTCCGTATAGCAGCAACCAAAATGGATTTTTCATATTCAGATGTATGTAATATATTGAAATTTGTAAAAGAAGATTCTAAAAGGTTATTAAAAATCATAGTGTGATTCAACAATGAAATGAAATAAGAAAGGAACAATTCTCAAATGATAGAAGGGAATTTGTCGATTCTGATTTTGATAAGGTAATGTAATGTAATTCTTATATTTCATGTAGTTATATATTTATTTATTTACAAATATTTTTTACTTATTATAGGAGTTAGTATCTTATAAAAGCAAAACACCTGAACAAATTCATAATAATATATTCTGGCCATCGTTTGGGAATCTCTTAACAGATTTTGATGTGATAGTAAATGTATTATATGTCATGCGTTTGCAAAGAAAGGTGCACATAGTTTATGTGGAATTTGTTTATTTTATATCGATGCAGGCTTATAGGAACGAATCATTAATAATAAATATATATCTAAAGAACTACAGCCAATAATATCTAACACAAAAACATTAATATCACTTGCAATGAAAAAGATTTTTGGGTGAGAGAACTCTCTCCTGTTTATCCCAAAATGACCAAAAAAAACAGTGAGCAAAAACAAAAATAACGAGGACGTTCGTCTTCACCGTTAACAATGCAAAAAGTAAAAAAACAAAATACAAAGCAAACGGTAGATATTCTACCAACTCAACAAAATACGAAGACTCCAGAACCAGTAGTATCTATGGAACTCGACCCTTCACCTTTGAAAAAGGCAAAGAAAAAGAAACTTTAGAAGATATTCCAGAAAATACCACCACCACTTTCGACGTTGACGCCTGTTTTGACGCGTCGGAGAACTTCTTGGACAAAAATACGTCCTTAGTACAAGCTTTTAAGTGCCAAAAACCTTCTTTCCATGGATATTTCCCCTTGAAGAATTTCCAGGAATGTCGCTACAGCAAAAAGTCTCTTCTGTTGTTGATATGCTATTTGACAAATACGACTCATTCTCAGGTGCGACATTAGCCAAACATCCAAAGGACCAATCACAACGCATCCTGAAAATTTCCTTTCATAACCAAGAAGAACGAGATCATGCGTGTTCAGTTCCATTATCCAATTTAGAAAACAGCACGTTCTTACCTCTTGACATTGTACGAGCACAACCGTATGTTCTTGTAAGGTTGATCAAGGTGACTGAAATTCCCCTAGATTCTACAGAACACAGGATTAGAACGAAATTTGCCAGATTCAGAACGATCGTCCATTTCATAATGCAAACAAAGAATATGTAGCAACAGGCTACTATTACCTTCGAAGAAGACGTGAATTTCAAAGAACTAAAGAATTGTTACGGTCTCTTCGTACTTAATGACATGGTCAGAGTCCACATGTGTGACCAATCTCGTGTAGAAATTCTAGCATGTTCAAAATTTTCAGCAAAACTTGCTAGCCTTCCTAGGTTCACGACAGGTAGACAACTCGAGGAAATTGGAAAGATGGTTGACGCCACTGCCTGGGTTATCCTCAAGGTCCGGTCTAACTACCAAAATTTACAACATGCATTCTTTTACTTTGTCTCTGCAGAAGATTTTGAAGCTGCTCTTTCTAATGAAAATCTTACCATAGATAGAAAACATGTGACCTGGACTGACTCAAAGGCCAAACTTTGTGCCATTTGCTCGTCACTTAATCACAAAGCGAATGATTGTCCACGAAGAAGGAAAAGTCCATCTGACTGAAATATGCAGAATTTTTATCAAAGATTCCAACCTGCGCAGTATTCTAATTATAAGGCTCCACCAAAAAAAATGAGAGACGCAGTTAACCCGGACATTACATTTGCCCATATTACCAAACTACCATCATCTACGAATAACAACCAACAAGATACCCCACTAAGAAATAATAATAATAACAACATTCTCAACAAAAACAATGATCGCAACAAACTGCCTTCACCTTCTGATATCAAATGAAATCCACAATCTGGTTCATGGTCTGACGATGTCCCACCGAACATAAACGAAGAAATCCTCTTTGATAATACTATTTGCCCCACACCTAATGGCACAGTATATAAAGAAACTAAAGCAGGTGGATCAATGCACGCCAACAATGATAATGACTTTAAGGTATTCATTAAATCACAATTCAAGAATTTAGAGGAAACCTTAATTTCTGTTATGACTAACTTGGCCTTTACAGTCAAACATGTTGAGTCTATCAAATGACAACTTAATATTAAGGTCATTACTCTAATCGAGGCAGAGGTACACAATATAAATTCTGATGAAATGATTGATGATATTGAACCACATATCGATGTGTCTGTCTCTACCGTTGCCAAACAACAAAAAATTATCAATGGATTATGCAGTTTGAATGAGATGCACCAATCCAGACTTAAGTCATTTATGGCAACTATTAATATGCTTGCCTACTCTTGCAGTTCCTTTCAAAGCATCTTACTTAAAAATAATTTGCTTCCGTAAGAACAAGCCAATAATATCTTCCCGATTGGAGTAGCTTTTGATGATGAAGTCAAGGGTTACCTCAATGATGTCCAAAAATATTAATTTTATTATGAACACTGTCCCTATTAATAATAATGCACAAGATGCATCAACTTCTAAAACAATATTTCCTACTCATACCCAGCTTCCATTTATTTCTTTTGCTTCTCACAACGTACGTAGTTTTACTAATACAGCCAAATAACATACACTTTTAGAACATTATTCATCACTCAATATAGATGCCATCAGATTACAAGAAACGAATTTTCACCAACAACATTGCAAACCCTTAAATAGAGAATATCCAAATTTCATAGGTTTTTTTAGCTCTGACCAGACGACTCCTAAAACTGGTTTCAGAGTGGGCATACTCCTAAAACTGATTTTAGCTAACCACGTCTTTTTTCACCATCATAGATTAAATTGTATTATCTATGTTGATCTCCAATTTCTCAACAAACAAAAATTACATTTTATCAACTGCTATCTCCCATCCGCTGATATCATTAAACAAAAGGAGATAAAAAAAGAATTAATTAAAATCATTACCGATGCCATAGCTAAGGATTTTCATATCGTTTTATCGGGCGATCTTAATGCAGATATGGATAGACCTCATAACCCAAATAGTGGAAAAGAATTTTTTACAACACTTCAGAATCTTCATCTATTCAACGCGTGCACTTTAAAGCATAGTAATGATTGTATTAAATATCCGACTTTTATATCATCCTCATCAACATCTCGCATCGATTTCGTTTGGACTTTTTCTGAACTTGCTTTTAATTTCACCACTTGTAACACTGAACCGGTCTCACCACAGGTCTCAAGTCATTCGATCGTTGTGTGCACTGTTGAAAATTTCCTCAATATTAAAAATAACGAACATAATATACTCAGGAAAACTGTGTATGATTATGACAAAATGAATGAAGAACTTTGGACTGAATTCAAAACCAAACTCGATGGACTCATCAATAGCTATGAACTGCGCCTTCTCAAGTATAATACAATACTAAACCAGACGAAACTACACCAGTATTGGGACCTACTGCAAGCTTGTATCATTAAAGCAGCTAATAATATTATACCTTCACATAAATCCAAAGGTCAACATAAATTAAAGAAGCCACCCTTGTTGTCCAAATTATATTTGAAGCTTCGTTTCTTATATAAATTTACTAAGCAAATCAAAATAACTTGCCAGACGAATAATTTGCCGCAGGATTGGGTTTCATTCTCTATTAAATTCTATGATCTCGCTCATGAGTTTGGAATTAACCTAGTTTCCCTACCACCACTTTCACCAATTGCCCTATTACAATCATTAATACCTTGTTCGAAAATAGTACTTAATTGTATTCTCGTTAAAACTAAACTTCATGAGCACGAATTTAAATTAAAGTCAATCCAGCAAGCAATTGAGTCTAGGCTTGATAACTATCCTACAGACCCGTCTCCAATGATTGACTCAGTCCTCAACCGTTCAAGAAAAACAATTATTTTGGATAGATGTCTCAATCTGACTTCTTCATCACGTGATCTCTTGACTGAAGAAACACGAGTTAAGAATGCGATTAATCACCACTTTCAATTTGCAGCTGGCACTTCTTATGAGAATAAGAATATCCCAGACGATTGGAGTCAATCCTATAAGTCAGTAGATCATGTCAACGAATCTATTTATAATGATCTTATGGCTTTGCCAACAGCTGACGAATGGTATGAGGTCCTCGCTTCTCTGCCAAATGGTAAAGCTTCTGGTCCTTCTAAAGTATCGAACGAGATGCTCAAACATCTGGATCCTCATATGAATAAAATACTTTGGTATAACATCTGGTTTTATGTGGCTAATTCTACACTTCCCCACTGATGGAATCATGCGTTCGTATATCCTATTCTAAAACCCAAACCATAGAAATATGATATGAATAACACAAGACTAATCACTCTTTTAGAATGCCTTGGAAAGCTCTTATTAAATTGCTCAATAGAAGACTCTCTACTATTATGGTTCGACATAATGTCTTAAAGGGACACAATTTCACAGGACTTCCTTACAAATCAACATTTGAACCACTTCATATCTTAGATAACATTAAATACGATTCCATTGTTAACAAAAAAGATCTCTGGGTTTTGATGCAAGACATGTCTAAAGCTTACGATTACATAAACTTATTCATGCTCGTTCGAGCGCTTGAAAGACTGCACATACCCTTCAACTTTATCAGATTCATACTCAAAATGTTTGGCAATCGCTTTAACCAAGTTTTTATTTTTTTTAGAAACACAGATTTTTACAGAGTCACCTCCGGTATTGATCAAGGAGAGATTATTTTTCCTCTTTTGTGGTGTATTTATTATGACCCACTCTTATGCAGAATACATGACTTGCCACTTGGTTATAATTTATCTCATCAATGGAGACCGAATGTTTCTACTAGTTCTACGTTAAATGAATCTGTCAAGATTGCTACGCTTACATATATGGACGATACTCTGTAGATTGCAAAATCAAGAGAAGATCTCACTGAAATAATGAAAATCGCAGACAGTTTCTATGAGCTTAATTTCATTAAAGTTAATTGGGAGAAATCAGTTCTTCTTACAAATAACGACAGACTCTGTCAGTCAATCACTTTACCTTCTATTAATGGCACGACTACAATCACCCCTTGGCCTACCAATGACTCAGCAAAATATCTTGGTGTCTGGATATCTTTAGGACCTAACAAATCATTCATTAGTAAACCTATTAACAATGAAATTAAATCAGCCGTCTTAATCATAAAACACAAAAAATTGACTGACAAGCAATTAGTTTATATATTTAATTCTGTCTTGATACCACGCATTGAATACCGCTCTCAATTAACATTTTTTACTAAAAAACAATGCAAAGGAATTGTATCACTATTTACTGCCTTTATGAAGAAAAAGTTGAAATTATCACGTGAAATCCCTTCATCAATTCTTCATTCGCATCTCTTTTATAATTTATCGGACTTTTATTAGTGGCTCCTTACGGCGCACAGTGAAGCTTTACTTTATATGATGAATGATTCTGGTATCATGGGCACTACTATCAGACTTCTTCGTATCCAACAACTGCAATATCAGGAATGGCTTTATCAATCTCCTCTCATCCTGTAGCCTTATAATAACGCTGCTAATTTCAAGGACTGGCTCTCATGTCTCCTTTGCAATTGGAAAAATTTGAATATTTCATTTGATCTGAACGATGTTTGCCCTAATCTTATTCTTAGAGGAAATACTCCCATCTCGTCATTTATACAACACAATTATAGAGGAATTGCAAAAGAGTTACGGCGTTATTCTTTACTCTTCATGAAGCAACTGGTTAAAGCAGACGATAATCAGATGCTAACATTTTACGATTATTGCGTATAACCGGACGTTCCTCAGGCAACAAAATACCCTAGTTGGTTTGATACCTTACAAATGGCACTTCTTACAAACAGTTCTTTTAGAGAGACTATTGCGTCTTTTCCTCATGTCGTCTCTTTACGATACGATTTCCCACTACCAGTAAAACACAAAAACAAAAACGTCTTCATCCTGGGTTGGCACATGGTTGATAACAAATCATTCATGTGACAACTTTTAAAAGTCGATTCGGATCAAGTACAAGTGATGCATTTCATCCTCACGATTACTCGCAATCATAATACTTTATTCACAGAATGCTCTCAATGCTTATATTATGACTCATTAGCCTATGTATCCAAAGGTTTCAGTGTGAAATGAAAAAAGACTAGTTGCTTCTTTTCTATTCCTTCTGATTTGTGTTTTCAAATACCAATTTACCAAAACAAATCAGAACCTGTTCCATATTGTGCTTG
>CAMKVN010003198.1:0-11124 GCA_946474995.1 Funneliformis geosporum
AAATAATTAGCTTTCTATAAATCACGTGAACTACCTGAAAATAAGCACCTCTATAGTAAAAAAGGTGTGCTTATTTTCGGTAAAATACGGTATTTAAATAACTAAAATTTAGATTATTAAAATTGATAAAATTATTAAAATTTTTAAATTTATCAAATTCTAATATAATAATAAAAAATAAAAAATATTGTTATACTTTAATTTTAGAATTTAATTTAAAAACAAAAAATTTTTAAAATAAAGAAATTATATTAAAAAAACTAATTATAAAAAAAAATTTTTATAAAGTTATTAAATTTAGCAAAAAAATAATTTAAAGAATAATAGAAAAAAATAAAAAAAATCTAAAAAAAATTTACAAATAAAAATTTATTTTAAATTATCTTAATATTCTTTTCACAATTAGGAAATAAACATATACCAGTTGCAGTATATAAACGCCTTGATAAAAAGCATTAAGATCTCATTATCACATTCTGAATATATCTTAGCTCGAACTTCTATGTCTATTATTTTGTTATCTTATATTTAAATTTTGAAATTGGAATTTAACTAAATTGAAATGTTATACAGAAGTTGACCAATATGATGTTTGATTAGATAGTAAATTTCACAACACTTTAATGTAGATCAGTTAATTGTTTAGGCTCATTAAAGACCATACCATCTCTATATACTGTAAGTCATTATCGTTGATTTAATGACCGAGTAATTGATGGATATATCAACATAATTAATTATAGATGATTTCACTTTTTAAAATTTTAAATTTTCCGCAGAAAGTAAGATTACTATTCATCAATCGAAATAATAATAATTTACTGTATAATTAAATTGAGCTCAATAAAAGAAAAGACATCATGTTTCTTTTAAATAAAATCATTAACTGAAAAAAGCGGACTTTGACCAATAATAATTCGTTCGATATATTTATTTTTTTGTTTCTCCAAAGATCGATTTCTGCTTAACCAATTTAATTTCATATGGAAAATCAATGGTTTGTGCTAAAAGTTGATTACCAAAATAAATCAATAGTTATTCATTTTTACTCCAATATCAAATTCAAAGTAATTTAAATATAGACATTAATACCATTCTTTTTTTTTTTTTTTTGAAATGATAATGAAAATATTATTGTTATGTCGCATTACCAAAGAGGTATGATCATCAAATTTTCTTAATTATGCGTAAACAATTTATTACAGGGATAAATTTAGGCTTTTATTTTTTTTATGGTAAAAAATTTTTCAGTATTATAGATATAAAATAACATTATTTAATTATCAAAATTATGAATAATTAAATATTTCGATATTAATATTGATACTTTTTTTGTTGTTTTATCTGTTGTAAAGAATATTTCGATTGTGGATTGACTTTGTTAAATAATTGAGAAGTAGAATAAATCCTAAAAAATATAAATATTAAAATAAAAAAAATAATAATGTATATTGTTATACCTCGATGTATTCTCTTTAAAAGAATTCGTTTTGTATCTATAAAATTTAAAATAAATTATATGTATTTGATTAATATAAATCTTTCATGTGTCATTAATTGGTTATTTTTAATAATATTGTTTTCTTGATAAGGTTCCTTAAAATTTTAAAAAAAATCGTATATTTGTTTGTTTATTTTCAAAAAAAAAAATGGCAGATATTTTAATTACATCTTTATTCTTTAAGTTTTCGTAATAAAGGAAATATATTTGCAAATTTTGTAAGAAAATTGTAGAGTAATAGATGGGGAAACGTATCGTTTTACCTTTGAACAGGAATGAAATTAAAATGCTGAGAGATGAGGACTTCCTAATGGACAGCATTTGCTCCCGTGATGAACTTCATAGGATTACAAGAATATTTCTTTAACGGAATGTTGAGACCATTAGGTTATTGCGGCAAATGAACAATTATGCTGCGGTAATTAAAAATTAAGTTAGAGTCTGTACTACCTGAGGAATCCAAGTGTTGACTAATAATGACAAATGACATCATCATCATCGTTGAACAATGAAGTGATTTTCCTTGGTGAAAATGAATTCCGTAAATAATGTAAATAATGTTGTGCGATAACACTACGAAAATTGTGTTCCATGTAAAATGAGAAAGATTTTCTGATATTATACATATTATAAACGACTATACAGATACACGTAAATAAAAGATAATCATCCGTTAAAAAGATCATGACAATAATAACGCATCAAATCATAATATGTATGCATTACGAAATTGCCAACGATTAATTATTACTCGAAGAGGCATCTTAAATAACATAAATATATTTACATTTGACTCTCAAAAGATTATCAAGGGATATTGAAATAGTTTCACAAATAATACTTTCGCGAGATTGGTTAGTTTTACATGTATTGAAGTAATGCACACGTAATAAAGTTTCGGAACTACCAAGTTTTTATGGAATCTATGCGATGTTCTTTGATTAAAACTGGAAAATACAAGTATAGTACAATCGTTGATATTGTTCCACTATCATGAAATGCTCGAACGATCCAACTAAGAATGGGAAACGCAACAAACATTATCAATTCATTGGTTCAGCAAATTACCAGAAACGATTAAGAACAAGATTCTTGACAAAGAATTTTGTTATCAGGTTTCATATTATGCATTTACGCGAATTCGTGGAAAAGGTGTTCCGATAGACGTGATTTCAAAATTTTAAGAAGAATTATCTTGTTTTGTACTTTTTGAATTGATAAAGATTCAAAAGCCATTTCACCTTATCAAGAACTTTTAGTTAACCAATAACGCCTTCTCATGCATTCCTTAAAGTACATATCTTTTAATAACCTTGCAACGAAATATGGGAAGTTGTAAATAAAATATATATGCTGTATCATATTCGGAGATTATTTACAACATGTATCAAGATAAGTAATTTTATTTATTCGGAATTCGATTTTGTGCTAAATATATTAATCGCGTATTTTTTTTTTTTTTTTTATCAAGTAAAAAAAAAAAACAATAGATGTGGCGCGGAACTAACAAGCCGATTATGAAATAAACAACTCCTATATATTTATTAAATAGTAACACCCTATCCGGAGATTCTGATTTTTATAACAAGGAAATTATATGTATACATGAAACACATCGTTTATCGTGGCTATTCCAAAATCGGGGACCAAAAAAGATCATCCATTTCCGATAAGTGAAACCCTATGTTGTTGTGTGACAACAAAAGGATTGTCGTAATTAAAGTTTCATTAAAAAAAACGGTTTACTTTATGATACTTTTGATTCAAATTGATCTCGCTAAGCCACCGCCACTTTTGGAAATGCTTCGACTAAAAAGTGGCCGGAATACGATCAAAGTCTAACGTTCAAATTCAACATTCGAATCAAAAATATGAAAACCGATTGACGAACCTTTACCTTTCCCCACAGAAAACTTTAATGTTTTTTCCAATTCACAATCTTTACACCGGTAAGTCATGTCGTCCTTTCGGATGATGAAGACACCAATAACTATAAAGAATGCTAACTTTTGATATTGTTTCTCTCTTTTAATTCAAATCTTTATTGGGAAATAAATTGGATTATCTAAGATTTTTCATTTGAACAGCTAATTTTAGAGCCACAGTGACTGTAAATGAATAATAATGTGCCACATAGTTTAATTATAGTTCTCGCATATTAGAAAATTTTAAATTGTCTATAACAAACATGACAATTTTCTTGTGTAGCTTGACGTCGGAGTTATGAAATCGACGTCATCCTTCCAATGCTTAGACTACTTTGTGTATAATGACTGCGGTAATTCGTGACACAAAACACGAGCCTTGCTGCGTAATCACAAGCCCAAATACTCGCCACATTTTTTATATAAAAGGGGTACAAGTTTACCAAGTTTCAAAATATACACAAAAAAGAGAAAAAAATTTCATCAAGCTTTTTTTTTTTCTCTTCTCTTTTTTTTTTACTAAAAAAAAAATTCATCCCTCGTAACATTTTCACTATTGACCCGTTCGCAAAATCGTGAGCCTCACATCATTATTTTTTACCTTTTAAAAAAAATTTTTTCATCATGAGTCAAGGAAAGCGTACAATAGAGGTCCTTTCTGATAACGAACTTAGTTGCATTGATAGGCAGGCACAATCTAATATGAATTCTGGCATAAATAAGATAAAGAAGCCCGCCAAGAAAAGAGGAAGAATTAATGTTAATGCTTGTCATCGTTGTAGACGTGATAAGAAGAAATGCGACGGAAATCACTCCACAAAGGAACCTTGTAAGTATTGTCGTCACCATAAGGTGGAATGTACATACCCAGAACCAGGAAGGAAGAGAGTAAAGTTAATTCAACCCAACGTTGAAGACAAGAATATCAAAGAGATAAAAAAAATTAAGAAGTTGGATATCAGAAAATCCTCAATGGATGAATTGTGCGAGCGCATGATTAAAGTTGAAGAAAATTTAGTTGACATGACTGAACTTCTGGCTAACGTTCGTCATTCAGCTTCTTTGGATGTTACAGAAATTACACAACAACTTTTCTTTCGTCTTTTAACAAAAGAATCTACCACAATTGAACAAACGATTCTTTTACGTAGGTTATGGTCTTTAATCGAAAAAATAATGAATTGCCCCACATCAAATGAAGATTATTTTCATGCATTTTATAACAGGTTACAATTACTTGAAAGTGATCAAGAAGAAATTAGATCATTAATGTGGAAAGAGGTTCAAAATTATGTTGACGGGTGCGAAGACACGGGCAGCGCCCGTGAAAGTGAATCATTATTAAATCCAACATCTTCTCCATACGCTGTATTACCTCAAACACAACCCATTTCTCCCGTTCCACCTGAATTTGATATCAATAATGATTTATTTGCTGACTTTTCGTTTGAGGATTTTAAATATTCCACTTTAAATGTTACGCATGAGGATAATCCTTTAATCGCACCAATTGTGCCTTCTCAACATAGTCCAAATTTACAGGTTAAATTTTTAAAGAACAATCAAAATATAGAACAAAAGGATTACCAAGAAGGTGGGAATCCTATGCTTTCACCATCAATATTCCCAAATGAAGTCATTTGGCCAGGAACTACTGATATCATTGATGATAACTTTAACGAAGATCATTTTCTCACTTCACCTAATTTACTACCATATATCGATTCATCCCCATTTTCAACAATTTCATCTCATAATAACACACCAATCGACAAAGAAATGGAATATTTTCAGCATTTAATGAGTGAAGAGACAAATTTCCTACATTTCCAAGAAACGATGACATCACCTTCGTTTTCGAATGAATCACCTAATGAAGTCGAATTTCATTTTAACCAACTTTGAATCCCTTGTGAGAATCTATAGGGACAAAAGGTTCTGTATATAAATATAAAATAAAACAGATTCTCCTAACGATACCGTTAAAAAAAGTTTTTGTGGCATTGTCACGTGACATATGCTGCATGTATATTATGGGGGCTATTTATTTAGACTTTTAAAAATGATAATTTATTTAACTTGATTCTACCCCTCGGTATTTAATAATAAAGTCTTAAATTGTTACATATATTATATATATTTTTTTTTTGTTGTATGCGAATATGAAAAAATAAGTTAGTCATTCGTTCATGTTAAATCCGTTTAAATTATTATATATAAATAACATCACACGAAAACTCTCTTCTTAAGCCTTTTTTTATTTTATTTTTTTTAGTTAATGTTAGAGTAGAGTAATAAATATGCATTTGAACTTTTTATGAATAAGCAATATATATCACGGCATTTTGTTTTTTTTTTGATTGGCACGAAAAATAAATAATTACTTTTTTAAGATTTAAGATATATCTCTTCATTCACCATTTTGGAATGTAGCGTAACTTGTTACACTAAAGTTCTTTGTTTAAAATTCTGACGTTAAATGAGTGAAGATTTTACTCGGAGTTCCTAAATGGCATATAAAAATAAATTTTTTTTTTTTATCAAAACCTGGATTTTCCACGCTTCTGATTATTTTAAATCATTAAATCTGTAAAGTAAAATAGCGACATTTTTGGATATTGTCTGATATCAAACCAAAAAAAAATTAGAATATTCAAATCAATCTTTTCATTAGAAGTTCTTGGGATTCTAAATTATTAATCATCAAATTTAACCGATGGTTACGAGAATGAATTTGCCTTTTTTGAATTTGTTTAGCTTTGTTCAATGCACACAAAGAATAAATCACCAAATAAACGGGAATTTTGATGGCACGAAGAAATCATTTTAGGTTAATCAATAAATTAAAGTGTTATCATTAGATGATATCTAAATGACCTGCTAGTAACAAAGAATTTACTTTTTTGGTAAGAACATACTGCTTATATTCGATTTCATTCCTTTAAATTATCAATAATAAATTATTAATAATTTTTATTTAATATAAACAAAACAAAAACAAAAAAAAATAAATTAAAATATAAAATATAAAAAAAAATTTTAGTCAACATGTGTATCGGAGTTTTTTTTTTTTTACCAACGTACAGCGGGTATATATCGCGCAACTTATTTGAAGTTGTACAAAATGTCCACGTGAGATTTAATTGCCACAGAAGGCTAACGGGAAGGGGTGGCTCATCTCTTGAAACAAGCAAACAAATTAATTTTGTTGTGTCATACGGATTAGTCCGTTGAAAAACTTGGGCTTAAAAATAACGAAATTCTCATGCCTTTTTATACCAAATAAGGTCAATGGCTTGGGGAAATCCAAAGAAATCGTTTTTTAACGTTAACTATCCCTAACATTATTCTCGATTTAAAGAAAAGAGTAAGGCGTGAATTTGTACCAATACACTTAAAATTATGCATCATTGTTAGGACTAAATGGATTACATGCATTGAGTGACACCTATTTTTAGAATGTTTATGTCCCAAATTTGTTGTCCTGTTGATCTGGAATAAACGCTTATTCTAGAAGAATAATGAATTGTCTTTTGGAATCCAATTTTAAGCAAAAGTCAAAATTTCAAGTTCCATGATATGTTACATAATGCATAATTCGTTTCAGAATTCTATATTTCTTAATATTTAGGTTGTTCCAAGTGTAAACATCAATATATATATATATATATATTTCCTTTATTGCCAATTTAAAAAAAAAATGCACTGGAAAAATAATCTGTTCCGATTAAAAATTTGATGCGAAATGTTAATCACCTTATACAACCACGAATCAAAACGTTTCAGTTGCTGATTTCTTAACAATATGTGTCCATATTTTATGTTCTTTTGAAAAAGGCAAAAAAAATAAGCCCCAAAATCGTTTATTTTCATGCTTATGGTTGTGAAGATTAACTAATTTAGTTAGAGTAATCATGCAGATCACACCTCACATTTTGCGGCGAAAAGTACTTTGTTAAAAATAAAAATAACTGGCGATTAAACTCCCTGCGATGCAAAAGATAATTTATTATTCTTTTTGTAGTTAAAATTCCTATTGCAACGTAAAAAGACTATATTGTATTGAATTTATTTATTGTAGTTTGAACAACTATAAGCCATCCATATACTGTATATTATTTGGGCTAAACGAAACGACCAGCTGTATTTAAGGTTCATCTTTAAATTTGAATTAAAATTTCTTTAATAAATTACCAAATGCAATTCAGGTAATGCTGTTGGATTTGAAGTTGACGATTTCTGTTCAGCCATCATCAATCAGTTGCCGGTGTAACGTATTATAAAATAATTTTATCCGACGAATCGTGGTAACTCCTATTGTAATATGCAATTTATCATTTCATTAAAATAATCATAAAATTCTTAAAAATATTATGATCATAAAAAACATTAATTTTTCACGAACCTTTTTTTTTTTTAAAAAAAAACTACTAAAATCATTTCATTACAATTCTTTAATTTAATTTTTTCTAAAAGAAATCCTATTATTTGTTTTAGTAACTAATGAACGGATTAAATATAAGATCAACAAAATATAAAAGAAAGTCGCTTTTGTACAAACCTCGACGATCAAATCCAATGATTAACGTTTCGTTCCTTATTACTTTCCATTAAAAGAATCATTGAACGTTACAATCAATTATTTTTGAAGCAAACCTTTTCAACTTTTGATTTTACATCATTTGGAAATAACCAATTATTGATTATCATGTTAAATGACGAGCGTTTCAACGAATAACTCACAAAATAATGCAGAGCCAATAATCAATTCAATCCATGATTAATATGCAATCTATAGATTACTGCATTGAAATTCAATTTAAATGAAATGAAATAAATTAATTAAATTAATTTTAAAATTTTTTTTTTTTAAAATTAGATGAGATCATGTATGTTTCATTCAACCAATTGATTAAAAAATTTTTTTTTTTACAAAAAAAAAAAAATTAGAATATTGATATAATATAATAACATATTGTTAAATAAATAACATAACTTTGGAACTTATTATATACTTATTGAAACAACTCATTTATATGAAAAATCATTAAAAATCTGAATCTGAAATTTTTTTTCATCTTTATTTTACTAAATTTTGTATTATTTAAACATTTTATAATTGATTATAATTAATTATATTATTATTAATTAATAGTTAAGTTATTATAATATTTAATTAAAGAATTAAAAAAATTGTTATTTTAATAAAATTAAATATCAATTTAAAATTTTATTTTAAAATTAATTAATTCTATTTAAAGTATAAGATACATTTATTATCTTGAATTATTAATATTTTTTAATAAAATAAATATAAATAGTAATTGTTTAAAAAATCTTCAAGTATAAGTTTATGTAATTTTATATAGGTAAGATATAAATTTACATAAATTTTGATAGTATAAGTTTTTTATAAAAATAAATTATTATAATTTTGGTTTTTTAATAATAATATTAACTAAACCATTATATTTTAATTATTATAATTACTTAAATTGTAGGCCATAATACCTTAAGTATCTTGCAAATTTCAAATGGTTAATCTTATACTACTAAATCTATATCATAAATTTTTATTATATAGGAATATTTCTAGTAAAATCAGATTATGGATAATATAATTTTATTGGAAATTTTCCTATATATAAAATATATTAATGACTTTTATAACAAATAAAAATTTGTTTATTATGTAATTTTTGATTAAAATTAGACTTTAATAATAAGAATAATAAAAAATGTAAACTTTTATCAGTTAAAAAAGAGGTTATAATATATAGAGTATTATAACTCATAATATATGTTACTTATATAAATAATATATTAAGCTACATATTTTATAATATTAAAATAATTATTATATATAATTACTATGTAAATAATTTGCTTTTAAAATTATATTAATAATATATAAATTACTATTTATAATTTATAAACTAATTAAAATAATATATAATTTATATGGGTTTAATAAAAATCCTGATACTTAAATTCTGAATGATGAAATTTTGATAATATAAATCCTGAAATGTCTAAATTAAGGTTGCGTCTCAATTCATTTTGGATTTGGTTAAACGTTTAAACCTTTAGTTTTGCTAAATTTTTACTAAGTGTTTGATATAGTTTTGCCATTTTTATAAGCTTTGATATAGTTTTACCTTTTCCTGAATTTTGCAGATTTTTTAATAAGGTTTTAATATAATTTAACCAAGTTTTACCTTTACCATTTAAACGTTTATCTAAACTCTGAATTTCATCCAGCAACTTTAGGCTAAATACTAAAATGTCATAATTTTGAATCCAATAATCCTAATAAAATTATAATTCTGAATTGTCAAAATTCCAAAAAGTTATAATCTTGAATTTTATATTTCTAACATTTCATAATTCTGAATAATAAGTTCTGAAATCTATACAGTCAAACCTTAATATAGCGAACCCTTGATATAGCAAATTTTTAAATCAAATATATTAAAATTACCTTACTATAGTGAACTAGCCAATTAAATACTTTAAAAAATTTATTATAAGCTTATAATAAAGTTGATATTCGGATTCTAGAATTCATTATATCAAGAGTTTACTGTAATACTAAAATAATAAAAATAGATATTAAGTAAGAAGTTGAATAAAGTTTATAAGATAGGTTCTATTATAAAATTAGTATCCTTCAAGCTAATGTGTCACTAAATTAATGATAAAAAAATTTAAGAAAATTGTGATTAATTTTTTTGAAATAATAAAAAATAGTTTTTTATTAAAGTTATATATACAGTGACTTCTATAATTATTGTATCACTTCGTTTGTAATTTTTAGATTGTAATAAATAAAAATTCAATGATCGAACGATTTGCAGATTTAATTAATTATCATCAAGTCTTCTTTTATAATATATTCAAATTCAAATTTCTTTTATATATAATTTTAAAAAAAATTCTTTCATAACCATAAATTTTATGGTACAATACTTCTGGCGTATATAACAAATAAAGTTAAAAAAATAAATTTTTCAAATTTTTTTTAATAAACTATGCTCTAATTTTTTTTAACAAAACTATTACCATCTCGTATATTCCCCATTAGTCTTAAGTACATCTTTAACTCATTGTGACATAATATCAATTAGCTTTAAACAAAAATCAGTATCAATTTAATTCCATACTAATTGTATCTTATTCTACAAATCTTCTGCACTAGTAATATTATCAGAAAGCTGTCGCAAACGATAATCAACTTCATTTCACAAATGTTCAATGGGGTTTAAGTCTGGTGATTGTGCTGGCTAATCTAAAACCTCAACATTTTTGTCATCAAACCACTCTATTGTTTTCTTTACTTTATGTTTTGGGTCATTATCCTGTTGGAAAATAATATCATTTACATTCAAATTACATATGCTAAGGGTCCTTAAAAATTCATCTCCCATAATTTCTCTATATAACTCTCCATCTATTCTTCCATCAATTTTACAATACTTTTCAATGCCAAATGAACCTATACAACCGCATATCATTACAGAACCTTCATCAAATTTTACAGTTGGTTTAATATGCTGTAGTTGCAAAAGTAAATTTGGATCTTTCCAACACCACTCTTTCCCATCTAGGATTGGTAAAAGTACTAATTGGTCCTAATTGGTCCTAATTAATTTTAAAAAAATTATTAGTTTTAAAGATTAAATTTTTTTAAATATTATT
>CAMKVN010003199.1:0-11123 GCA_946474995.1 Funneliformis geosporum
ACCCTTAAGTTCGTAAATCAAGTGAAGTAATTCCTAGGCACTTCGGATACCTGTAGGACGTAAGATTCCCTAAGGTTATAAAGTCCGACGATAAGGAAGTTACTTACCGCAGTAAAGAAACTTAGATATATTACGTGAAGTAATCAGAGAAGATTATTCCCGGTGATAACGCCACAACATTGATATTTTTCTTGAAAGATAATAAAAAATTAAATTTAGAAAAATTTTTACCGATAATTTGTTTAAACAATGAACCTGTCATTAACTCTATACATTACGAGCATTGTATATGTAATAATTTAACATCTTACATAAATATTCAATATCTCTGTTGAATTATTGTTAGCATTAAGGTCACTAGTTATGTATCAATTTTTATTAATGAGTATTTATTTGAACACATTTTGTGAAAATTTTATTGGTTTTACGTGTTCATCACTAAACGAAAAATTTCAAAAACTCAATCTTCATTCAAGAAAATAATTTTTTCATAGTTATAATTTCCTGTAACAAAAAAAAAACTTTGAAAGGTTAAAAGTCAGATAATATTTGGGTAAATTCTGAAGTAAGCCAAAACAGTTTAATAAAAAATAAAAAAATAAAATTTATTATACAATTCATTTGATTAAAAGATAAGTGATAAAAAATTAAATGATATTATGATGTATTATTTACAAGTGATTAAAAATTAGATCTTAATAAAATATGTTCAAAACATAATTAAATTTCTAATTCTGAGTATATATAAGGAATTTTAAAATAATTTATCTGAATCGACTTGAGTGTTTATGTTTTCTCTTGATACTCTTGATCCTTTTGATATTAGTTCTAATAGAGTTCATATGCTTGAAAAAGAAATTTATTATTTTTCTGCCGCAAGAGCCTATAAATAAAATTAAATATAAAGATTTTTTTTAATGATTTGAATTGGATGAATTTTTATAATCGTTAAAATCTTTAATCCCTTACAACACACTTACATTTTATTTTATCCTTGCTTTCATAAATTTCAATTTGAGAATCAATTGAATAGTTAGACAGACATTGATTATTTTGTGGAGTTACGATATTGTGTGAATTCATTTTTACTTGAGATTATTTTGAAATAATTTAAATAATTTTTTATTTTTCAGCAAAAAGCTAATTTTCTTTTGTGAGTCAAAAAATTCAGGTTGCCAAAAAATATTTAATTTATAGCTTTTATGAGAGCCAAGAATATAATTATACTACTGTTGCAAGTAACCAATCACGTATCAGCTCAATTATTAAGCGGGGAAAATGTGGACATTTGAGTCAAACAGCAGACCTGTTCAATTTCGATTGATGCAATTTTTAGTGCAGATATTTGAGTTAAACAGCCAGCCTGTTCAATTCCGATTGATGCAATTTTTGATGTAAATTTTATGTAATATAATACATCCTCAAATTTGCATCACATGCATCTGAACCAGCTAATTAAATTGATATACATCGAATCATGAATTATTAATTGGTTAATAATGATAATCAAAAATTACATTTAGCATCTAGAATTATATAGTTCTTTATTACGCTTCAGACTAATAATAACCTCTCCTTAAATATTTACAAAAAAAAAAAAATTAAATAAATAATTAGTGCCACATTTGACATCACAAATTTAAGCTCATGATCCATTCTTTTCTAAGAAATGTTGTACTAAATTGTGTATAACATTATCTATAAATATAATGTACAAATTAGTAAAATGATCATCTTGCAAACAAAAATTTGGCGAGAAACATTTATATGTTAGCTTTAGGTAATGTACAGGAAATAAGACGATTTAATTGGTGTTTTTTATTAGAAGTATAACTAATAACAGGATATTCAGATGAAAGCCAATCCCAAAAATTTAAGAATCTATGTGTATCAGAGATAATATGTTCAGGATAACAAATAGGGCAAGAAGGATCAATTGAAATCTGAGTTATATTATCAATTCGCCAAGTATGTAATTGTGTATGCAAGCGTTGTTTATAAATTAAAAGTTCAAAATTAACCATCAAAAGTTTCTGGCAGAAGGCACTATGTATTACGCCAGTTCTTTAAAACGCTCAACTTAAATAAGCATTATGATTACATGTACAGAAGGTTTCCTTTATAAAGAAGTTAGAAAACTTAATTATAATTTTATGAATGCAAAGAAATATAATGAATAAAATAGATAAAATAAATATAATAAAATAAATAAAATAAATAGATAAAATAAATTAAATAAATTAAATAAACTATGACGTCAATGGTTTCTATTATACAAATCAATTTTATTAATATATTATCGAAGAAAAGAAAACACTAGTAATTATTTTCCTGATCGGGTTGGATACATAAAAATTCATCTGATACACAGTATTCTTAATAAAGCAATGATCATTTTTTAATACTTCATTTTGATTTTATTTATGTTATTTATGTTACTGTTCCCATTAAGCCCTCAATCAATGATCTTTAAAACACTTATAAGAAATACTCTTTTATGGAATGATTTACTCATCTGTATTAGATAAATACTTCTTCATATTTTTGCTTTCTAGTAAGAGTAATCCTACTAGGAATCTACCTAATAATCCTAATCTCAATTTCATTATCTTAGATAGTAATGCCCACCCTCCATCCCTTTGTATGCATATCATTTATATACAAGATTTTGTATTCGAGATGTTCATATGATTATCTTTTACGTATAATAATAATATTTATTAAAATCTTTTTTTCATGTAGATTTTGCAGATAAAAGATTTATTGATATCATTTTAATTAATATATAAGTTGCGGAAAAAAAAAGTATTTTTTTCCTCCTTTGTTAACTTTTTAAATACGAAAAATTTTTTGATTTTATTTTTTCTTTGTTATCTAAGAAAATGCCTTCAAAATTGATCACTTTTTGCTATGTTCACGATTTCCGAGAAAGGCAAACTATTAGTTATATTATTAAAGAAATCATTGGCATTGTTAGGCTTGATGACATTGACTCTAACAAGATAGCATTCCTGTGGATCAAAGCCTTCATTCTAACTGATCAAATGGCACTAACAGAAATTAAACCATATGAGGTTGGCGACGTAATTTGTTTAAAAGGAAAGTTTGTGGCTTGTGATGATTGTACTCTGTAAGTGATACAAATGAGAATGATGAAATTTATCATCAAATTATTTTTGATATTTTATAAAAAAATTAACATTAATTCTTTTTTGTCGTAGGTTAATGCTACCTCCATAAAAATGCTCGATTTAGAATATGATGACATTCTAACGATAGATCTCAATGTTGTTATTTCTGGTTCTACGATACAAACTGTCAGAAATGTGAATGGTCTTTTTGTTCTTGAATTTAAAATTGAGAAAAGGTTAGGTGATAGAGAACCAAACGAATATATCCTTGAAGTCAGACATGATCTGGACAACACTTACCTCACCAACAAAACCAATGTCATAAATCAAACGATGAGATCAACCACTGTGATTTTGGTTAGTGTGATTGATTACAAACCTCCCTTGATACCTCGACTGTTCCAGACAAATCCGTCTTGGGTAAACACATCCTCAAGTTAGAAGATATTTCATTAATTAGTTATCCTAACCAAACCCGCATGAATGCCTCAATGATAATGCTACTGTGAAGTAGACAAAATAACGTCAGCCATACGCTTGCTAGTAAACCAACTCATCAGATGACCAGAAGGTTTTTGTCAAGAAGATCTCGAGCCACATTTGCTCATATGGGATAAACCATAACGTCAAGACGTCTTGTATCCTCCAGTTTATTGACCGCACTCAAAGTGAACCCCATCCTACATTCAGATGTCAATGCTCCATTAGAGGTTGAAGTTGATGCAATACCTCTTTCGAACGCTGAAAACTCGGTAGAAATTCTGCAAGAAGAAATGGAATGAATTTTCGTTTTTCCTTTTTTTTCTTAATCGTTTTTAAGATTTTTTTTTTAGTTAACGTCATATAATTAATTTACGTTTTTTGACACTGACGATAATTTTGGAATCGTTCAAATTTTTGGTTTTTTTTTTATTTAAGAAAAAAAATGTTTATTTTTTTATTTAACATTTATGATTTTTTTTATTACAAGTTCAATGTGTCATTTTTTTAAATGATTTAATAAAGTAAATGAATAATTAGAGCATTTATAAAGTTTTTTTTTATTGCGATATTTTTTTTTTTAAGTTTAAACAAATAAAAAATTTGTTTTTCTTTAAATAAATGAGAATGAACCTACCTGCTTTTATAATAATTATCAGTCTTTTGCATTATGTTTCCAATGGACAATACATTATCTGATTTAGATTCTTTTTTTTTGTGGTTTAATCTGTTTGTTTAACAAATATTTCATTTATCATCATTCAAATGATCCGTGTTAGCCTGAATAAAAATGAATTTATGCAAATAAAATCACAAAAAAAAAAATGAAGTTAGAAAAAATCATTTCTGATCACAAAGAAAAAAAATATATATTTAAAATAAAAATTAAAAAAGAACTATTGATAAATAATACTTAGCGAATAAATGGCCTATCTGATCAACAATATCTACGTATTCAATACCAAATACAAATCCATTTCGAACTTTATCATTCAACGATCTGATTATAATCTTGGATTTTGCTTAAACTTAGAGGATACTGTCATAAACATTGATCCAATAAATCAAACAAACATTCGGCTACCTCACTGAAGACCTTTAACCAAATTCCAGAGGTTATATGACCGCTTTCAAAATAACATTTTGGCTCAATATCCCAGAATCGCATGCATATACTGTGAAACTTGTTGTATCTTGAGAAAGCCTCTTGATCATTCTACGACCTTTCGTTCCTTTATCCTATACAACAACGAATCCCCTTAATCGATATATTATCATCCTTTAACCCAAACTAAGATCGAATTCTAGAATTTAGAGTTCCAACTTGCGAATCATGTAAAAAACCATCTACCAGATTTAACTTTCCTCACCTTTCACCCATGCCTGATGAAATCATTTCTGTAATATTACACAGAAGAAAGCATCTATCACCTGTCTACCTCCATTGTGCCTTAGAAAAATCACTGAACAGTAACCCATTTTCAGAATATCAAAGTTTAACAGGAACTATGAGTCATTCCTGTAATATAAGAATACACGTCTTATATTCTGGAACTCTAGGTGCTATTCTAGAACTCATTGACGATCTTGGCTTTGAATCTACTACCCTGAACTAGTTTGACCATTTGACTGATGACCTGATTCTACGATGTGTCACTTCCTGGTTGACACAAAATAATCCATACTTTCAACCTTTCACTGATCTATTGTCCTCATCTCGTAAATGTTCATATCTGAACGACCCTTTCCTAAGAGCTAGGCACATTCTGAAGACCCTACCGCTCCTCTTTTTAATTCACGAGATGTAGTAGTGTCAAATTACGAACTTCCTGATAAAGTCCACAATGAAGATTTCCATTACACAAGATTGATGGCTGGATTCGTCTGTGAGTCAGAAAACTTATGGAAACCTATCTCGACCTACGATTTGAACCTAGAACCCTTCTATTCCTAGATCTTTTTACCAATGAAAAGGGTCACTTTCACGACACGTCAGATCAATCCGTTGATGATGAATTCTGTGATGAAACTTACAGCAAGTACATCAAGTTATGGCTGACGAATATCGATTCAAGATGGAGACTTCACCATTACTGGTCTTTGTGTTCTTATTTGCAATTAAAAAAGTTAAGGCACTATCAGAATACGCAACGACTGCTCTGACAAAAGAATCTCCTCAGAAATAATGGAATGAACTTACCAACAGCAAGGCAATTACTCTAGCCGAGTACCTACTCTTCGCGTAATATAATCGACGAATCGAGTACAGTTCCCATTCCTTCTTTCATAAGAACTGGCGACACATATTTTTATCAAAAGAAATTCCACCTGAACTTGATGATCAATAAACTGGGTTTACCAACCTTATTCATTACTTTAAGTATGGCTGAACATCGCTGGTCTCACCTAATTAATATACTCACTAATTAGGATAATCGAGACATATTACCTCGAATAGGTCTTTTCACTACGCGAACTACTTCGTCTACAGATTCCAATCCCTAAAAAAAGAACTCTATAAAAAATCAGATCTCATAGGATTCGGTGAGATTACTGATTTTTTGATCAAGTTGAATTCCAGAATAGAGGAGCCGCTCATACCCATAATTGCTATTGGACAACTAACTCAATAGAAGATATGATCTCTGCAGATATTATACATTCGACAGTTCTGGATCCTTTATATAAACCTGAACTTTATGCTGCAATTATTGCGAATCAGATCCACACTTGCAACTTACATTGTCAAGGACCTTCAGCTCCAGGTTAAACTTGCAAGAAAGTATTTCCTCAACCTTTCAGTTTGACAATACATTACGAAGAAGGCAACTCCCGGTATATCTACAAATGCCTAACTCAAGCTAATTCTTGGGTTATTCTGTATCATCCTCTGACTCTATTACTATAGGATACACATATGAACTGTTAATATATAATTACAAAGGTTTCGCTAGATACATATCAAAATACATTGTGAAGACAAAACCTTCACACATATTTAACATCTATAAAAATGATCTCCTGAGGCAGCATATCATCGCACGCAAGTTGAGTTCCATGAAGCTTATGTTCTTACTACTAGGACATATGATCTGTAACTCGTCTACGAATGCCCAATTCCTCACCACCAATCCTCCTTCTATAAGAATACAGGTGATACTTTCCACTTACATTATGCGTGAAAATGATGACAATCCATATTACGATGATAGTATCACTAAATATTTATCGTGTCTTCACTCCTCTGAATTTGAAGGCCTAAAATACAACAAATACTTTCAAAGATATTTGATTTCTCTATCCAGACCTCTTAACACCACTTGACAAATCCACTGAGACGACCTATCCAATTACGTTGTTAAACAATTGAAAGATATCTTGACCAGTCATCGTTTCCTCAATGTAAAAGACGGAAAATTGTACTTTTATTAATGTTTACTGTTGACCGTTCTCGCGAAAAATGAGAATGATTATAAGAGTCAACAAGATGGAACTTATCATGAAAAGTTCCTCCAATTATTTTCTGATTTCCTATCTGAACTCCGAGATTAAACTCATAATTAACATCAATTACGAATAATTCGATTAAATAATCAATTCGCTGAGATGTTGGATCGTTTGTTAAATTCTCTAACCCTCCAACTTCCATCTAACCTTCACCGCATAATACAAATTCAGATGAAAGATTTAAAAATACTCCCTCACATTTATCTGATGACAGTTATGCTTGAATTACCACCAGATCAATATCGAACCTTATTCACGATCGCTATCTACATGGGTTCCAATGATGGAGTCTTCATAGGCTCAGGGAAAACAGAAAAATCTTTCATCATTAATACGATAATCAACATGCTAAAAAACGATCATCAACTTACCTCTTACTTACACCTACAGGAGTGGCAGCCCAAAATATTAAAGGCAAACAATTCACTCAACTTTGTGTATTACTTCAACCAGTGGAACCTTCTGTATACGTGCTTACGCAGATACTGAACTAAACAATCAACTAAAAAATATCGACACTTTCATTATCGACAAAACATCAATGATCTCTGCAGACCTCTTCAATTTCATCTTCAACACTTTCACGAACATCTACAATAACTCCATTTCTTTCGATGATATAAATGTCATCATTGCAGGTGATCTAGCACAACTCCTTCTACATATCTTCTGCACAGTAGCTTGGCCTTTATTCTATCTATTGTTCCTAAGAAATTCACAACGTTAATAGAATGATTCTGTATTCTACAAAATGTTGCAAAATATTCGAATAGGTTCTTTATCCGCTGAAACTTGGAATACATTAGATTGACGTCATGCTGAATTCTTCACTAAGTTATCAATTCAAAACTAACTCAATACCACCTATATCATCAGTTTCAAAAAAACAGCACAACAGATCAATACGATGATCTGTAATACTCTTCCAGTTCTAGATAGTCGATTCATCATGTTTAAAGTGATCGATGTCGTAGATTCTGTTAGGTGGGAATTGTCTTTTTCTGATCATATCTTTAAATCAAAGATAAATCTCCCTTCTTGCATTCATCTTCAACTGGAAGCTCGAGTGATGTATTTGAATAATATGATCATCAACTAAGGTATATGTAATGTTATAATAGGAGTAATCGCTGATGTTGATACCAACGAAGATTTGATACAGGTTGCATTTTCTATAAGAGGTTTAATAGTCGATATCATTGTCTACAAGCAGACCCACTACTTCCAACTAAATAGATACAACGGTCAACGTATCCAGTTCTCCTTGCAAAATTAATTCGCTCTTACCATTCATAAAACGCAAAGCTTAACCTTTCTGAGGGTAACTCTTGCCTTAGATAGAAATATATTTTCTCCCGGTCAGGCATACGTCACTCTTAGTATATGTTTCGTCTGTGATAATGTAGACATATCACATCTTTATCATTCCGCATTCATGGTTAATAATAACATTATAGATAAATATAAAAGGTTAGAAGACGTCTCTAACAACAGGCCTCAACGTTTTCTATAAATCAAGAATCCTTTACAATGAAATTAAAAAGATTAAAAAGATCTGACATAGTGTTGTTACACATATCAATACATGCATTATTATTACATTTTAAGATCGACTGATAATTATTTACGAAAAAAAATATTTTATTAATAAAACGTCACATGGCTACTGGTACAAAAAAAGACTAGCTAGTTAGGAAATTAATTTTATGCTAATAATTTCATTACTTAATTTGATGATCAATTTTGTAATACTAATTTGATTGACTATAGATCGTTTGCAGATCAATTTTGCAGATCTAATTTCAAGGGTAACATTATCATTATATTTAATTTTTTAATTAAAGTTACTTATTAAAATAAGTTTAAATTTCTTTTTAAAATTTAAAATATTTTTAAAATTTTAGATCTAAGAATTAGGTTCTAGGACTAGGTCCTAAATTAAGTATATTTATTTTTTTAAAAAATTTTTTTATTTTAAATTGATAAAATAATTGATATATAATAATTATTAAAAAGATTAATTTATTATTAAAAATTTAATTAATAGTATATAAATTAAAATTATCTTTAAATTCTTTATGACTAATTAGAATTTATTAGGATTTTTACCAACCCTAACTATAGAGTCTAATACATCAATACCTGATATCATTACTTTCTTATCATTCTGTGATTCTGCTACAAAATCTTATTCTACTATCGCAAACCTAGCCTCAAGTTTTGTATTCTTTTGTTCTACTTTTTCAATTTTAGCATCACACCTAGCATTCTTCTCAATAATATATCTCAATTTTGCGTTTTCAGCCAAGATCACAACAAGCTTCTTTTTAAGTTCAGAAATTTCAGCATTTTTGGTTTCAAGCTCATTTTTTTTCGCTTTAATCTTAACGTACTTAGTTCAAGCTTGGTAAAGTGTTGATTCAATAAATCTATTTCAGATTGCATGTCTATTAAATATAATACTATTTATGCTCTATACAAAATTAAAAAATTCACGTGACATACTGACCAATGGTCAGTAACTTTTGCCAAGAAAAAAAGTATTGCATAATTACACATGACTCACTTTTTTATATACGTTCTTTTTCAGCTAAAAGCTTCAAATAATAATACTTTATTTATAAAATAAACATTGTCAGAAAGCAGACAATAATATATAAAATATTACGAATATATCACTTTATTATACTGTACTTAGTAATTTTTTTTAAAAAAAAAATCAATTTAGTCTATTTTTCTAGCACTAAAGCTCTGCATAAGCTGAGCTGGCTCACAAGCCTCACAAGCCAGCTCGCGAAAGCTCAGCTAGAGCTGTTATAAAATGACTCGCAAGCTAATCAAGCCAGCTCATGCCGTAGCTTAGCTTATAGCGCAGTTCAACTCATTGACTTGGATTTTTCATTTTTGGAAAAAACAATTCAGGAGTATTAACTTCAAAGAAAAATGCTTTCAGCAACGATTTCTTCGAAGTTAAATGATTCTGGAAATGATTCTTCAAAGTTAAATGATTTCGGCAATGATTTCTTCAAAGAAAAAATGATTCAGTAATGTTTTCTTCGAAGAATAACGCTTCCAGAGCATTTTTAAAATAAAATTACCTTCAGAGCTCTTTTTTTAAATGACATGCCTCCAGTGTGTTATTTCTAATTAATAATGTTTCAAAAGCATTATTTTTAATTTATAACGCTTTGGGAATGTTATTTTTAATTTATAATGCTTTGGGAGCGTTTTTTTAATTTATAACGCTTCTGAAGTGTTACATTTAATAAAAACACTTTCAGAGTGTTATTTTTAAATTATAATGTTTTTGGAGCATTTCTTTTAAATAATAATGCTTTCAGTGCATTATTTTTAATTAATAACGCTTCTGAAGCATTAAATTTAAAAAAATAAAGCTTCTTAAGCGTACATTTAATAAAAATGCTTCTGGAGCATTATTTTTAAATTATAACGCTTCCAGAGCGTTTCTTTTAAATAATAATGCTTTCAAAGTGTTTTTTTTGAAGGAATAGCCTCTGTGCTTTTCCATTAAAATAAAATGTTTCCAGAGGCGTTTCCTTAAAGGGAATCATTCCCAGAGGTGTTTCCTTGAAGGGAATCATTTCCAGAGGCGTTTTCTTGAAGGAAATCAATCGTTCCCAGAGGCGTTTCCTTGAAGGGAATCGTTCCCAGTGGTGTTTCTTTGAAGGGTATCATTTCCATAGGCATTTACTTGAAAGGAGTCATTTTCAGAGGTGTTTCTTTTGAAGGTATTGCTTCTGTGGCTTTTTCTTTGAAGGGAATCATTTCCAGAGACGGTACTTTTGAAGGAATTGCTTCTGTGGCTTTTCCTTTGATGAAAATCGTTTCCAGAGGCGTTTCCTTAAAGAAAATCATTGCCAGAGGTGTTTTTTTTGAAAAATTGCTTCTGCAGCTTTTCTTAAAAGGAAAAAAACCTCTGTGGCTTTCTCTTTAAAGGAAAGCACTCAATTTTTTTAAATGACATTTTTAATATTAAGGTTTATG
>CAMKVN010003200.1:0-11119 GCA_946474995.1 Funneliformis geosporum
TTCAAAAATAATAATTTTTTTATTAATAAAATAATCTAAATGCATGCGTCATATATTAAAATTAAATTTTCGGATTGATTTTACACGCTAAAATTAAATTAAACCCCTGAAAAATAATATAAATTTTTTAATAGTTGGAAAGCTGATAAATTATTTTCTTTTATTAAATAACTTAATTTAATTTTTCGGCTGAAATTTTTTATTTTATTTATTTTATAGAATTTTAATATAAAATAAGTAAAAATTAACGGCTCATCATACATTTATATTTTTATTAACCGGGGGTTTTTTTTAATTAAATTTGGGTATTTAATTAAACGGGGGTTTTTTTTAATTAATTTGAGTATTTAATTTCGGATTTTTAAAATAAAATTAAAATTTCTAGTCTATTATTTATTTATATTTATTTTTAAAAATATCGGGTTGATTTTTTATTATTATTTATTTATATTTATTTGTTTTTTTAATTAATTACAAACCTGTTGGATGTTACTAAAAAAGAAATGATGTTACACAAAATCCTAAAAAGACAATTCTCGCCTGTCGAAAAATTGGAAAATCGACAAAAATAGTTACACAAAACTCCAAATATGAAAATGGTTGATGTAGATCACGTGATTTCTCGCAAAAATTGCGAAGATTTCCTAAAATATCCCGAAATTCCATGAAATCTACGGAAATCCAATCAGATTTCATGGAATTACCGCGGAATTGCCGCTTTTTATAGTGACCGACACTCGCGTCATATATATAGGTAGGAGGTAGGGTAGGATTAAGAACTTAATATTTAAAGTGAAATTTTAAAAATGTTATATATAAATTACCGTACCATTTCAAAATTAAACAACTCCCAAAAATAAGCAACCCTAATTAGTATAGTTCTGAAAATAAGCAACCCATAAATTCCTATAATAAAAAATAATTAAATATAATAAAAAACATTTATAAAGTAATAAATGTAATTGAAAAAATGTATTTTATCAATATTTTTATGATAAATATAAATAGTTTTATTTATTATATTATTATTACTAATTGCTATCATCGTCGTTATCACCAAAAACAACATCATCAGAATCCTCACTATCGGTAATTTTATTGTCTAAGGAAGTTGAAATCTTATAAGTCTTAAAAGATTTCGCAACCATTTCAGCTGAAATTCCTTCCCAAGCACGTTTGATCTAACCACAAACATCAGATAATCTAGTATGACGAAGATTTCCTGATGTGATTCCAAATATGCCATTCTTTACGAAGATTATTCTTGAATAGTTTATTTATCGTTACATCAAGTGGTTGATATAAGCTAGTTAAACCACCTAGAATAACCGCAAATCAATATCACTGTCCTGGAATTTCATTTTAACTGAGGTTTCAAGATGACCCCTGAAAGAATCGCATACCATTATCATTGAAGTATTATTAGTCCTTAGATTGTTGATATATTTAACATATTTCTTCATTAAATTGACATCATTCATGCATTTTGTTGAAACTAAGCAAAAATATCAGATGGAATTTGTTCGCTACGTGGTAGCTGTATTCCTTTAAAAATACAAATGGGTGGAAATTTTGTATCATTTACAAAATAAAAAATTAGGTAAGTAAACTAAAAGAAAAAAAAATTGTTAATGATTCTTACACATGCCACATGTCAATACAATTGTAAATCGATTTTTTCATTGCCAGTGCCACGAATATGAATTGTTTTTTCACCTATACTATCAATAGTAAAATTTCCTTCCATATCAAACCAGACAGGAGTTTCGTCCATATTGAGAATATTCGACAACTCAAACGATTTTTAATTCTAAGGCGGTTGACAAACTGATAGAAGTTTTTTAATAACTCCTCAGTTTGTGATGGAAGTTTTGTGAAATTTTAGTGTGCCGCCGTCGAGATAGATTATATCTCCTCATGAATGCAAACATCCAACGGTTTGATGTTTTAAATACACTTGTTGAATGCCCATACAAACTTACCATAGCAGGTTCATTTAAAATATCTAACATTTTAACTCGTGCTATTCCATATGTAACACCTAATCCCTGCTTTCTCTGCTCAATGATCCAATCATATAGTTTTTTTTCAGCTTCTAGGTAAAAGCTTTTTCGGCCGGAACCAACTCGTTTGCTTCTTTGGTTTGGTTCATTTACCCATTTTACCCATTTTTCATTTGACTTAACCCAGCGGCTAACCATACCTTTATCAATTTCAAAAAACCTTGCTGCTGCAATTATTCCGTTTTCCTCAGCATAAGTGACAACTCGTCTCTTTTACTCAACAGAATATGAGTTGCGGTGTTGTTTAACAGCATTTTTACTAACAACTTTTTTAATAGCAGCTCTTTTTTGCTTGCTTTTTTTTTGTGGCGCCATCTCATAAAATAAGTTTAACAGGTTTAAAAACAACAATATTTGTTTCGCACGTGAATAATTAAATGCTTGACAATATGGCACGTGACGTTTATTATACGTTTTCTTATTTGTTTTACTTCAAAATAAAAGTACCCAAAATTAAGCAACCCTATAGTAAAAAAAGGGTTGCTTGATTTCGGAATGGTACGGTATCAATCATTTTATTCGGGAATCCTTACATTCATTTTGTAAATAAATTTATAATTCTAAAATATGCAAATTTTTACCTCAACCTCCTCTTCTTTTGTTGACTTTATCTTAATCAAACTAACTCCAAATGCTTTTCCTACATAAACAGTATCACTGAATATTTTGGGAATTTCAGTAATGGGACAACTAGTAGCGTTATTTCAGAATAACAATCTTTTGTCAATTTGAAGCGTGTGAATCAATAGCCATGAAGCTTTTTTAAAGTATATATTAGTTTTTGAAAATAAGAGGCAAGCAAAATAAATCATGCTGCGAGAAATCTTGAATAATTATTTGGTTATTAAAAATTGAAATTCCTGATTTTCATAGGTGAGAAAATTAACGGATTAGATTATACCCCTTGTGAAACAGTCAACTTTTATAAATACTTGCGAATTTAACGTAACAATAAATTTTTGATGGTCAATAATTTGAATAATTTGGATATAAAAGAAAATTATTATTATTATTATTATTATTATTAAATATAATATGTACAGTACATTAAACCGAAAAATTAGTAGCAAGAAATATTAGAATATTCGAAAAAAAAGGAGGAGACTATGTATTCAATTATTTATACTCAAACTAAATTTTTGCTGCAATTATTTCAAAATTGTTCTTCGTGATATTATTTGACGTAGAATTTTTACCTTACAAATTAGGTAAAGCATGATAAAGCTTCTTTTTTTTATTTTGGAAATTTAAATCAGTATTTAACAGGAACAGAAAAGGTGCGGGCGTGCTGCAGACGTTTCGTCCTATTTATGAGAATTTTATACGTATTTTAAGTGGAAACCAAACAGATCATTAGAAGAAGTTAATTAGTTCGACGATGGGCTGCTTTGCAATCACGTTTTGGTTCGTCTTACTTGAATATCAAACGACCCATACATGATAAGTATTTTTTCATACAAATGGGCAAGGAACAATCAATCATAGCATACCATATATATGTTTTTGCACAATTTTTTATAATTATCGACTTTAAAACAAGGTGGACATTGAGTTGAAGGGAATAAGTTACACTGAACTTTAAAGATGAAACGACGAATCAATATATGCCTGATGTGCTTGCATCTCATGTTTATCAAATTGCTGGCGAAAGTAAAACTGATCCAATTTGTGATGGTGCGGATCCAATTTGAAAGTTTGAATATGGACCATAAACGAAGGTATTCATTCCATTTATTCAAAATAATTGTTGGTTTAATTCCAATAACATTTCTTTCCATGTAATAGATTAATCTTAAAAACAAATTTTCTGAGTCAGCTTGGCTATGTTACTATGAAAGAATTACGAATGATTGAACACATGAATATTAGATGATCACTTAAGGTTACGCTCTATTTACGGCTTATGCGTGTCTTAACTTTCTTAGATGATGTCAACAATTTTGTGATTACTTCATTAATGTTAAAAATGAAAGTCAATTTAATATAGTTTTCTAATTATATTCTCAGAGCATCTGTGCATGAGGAACATCTATCAAAAAAAGAATGAGAACTTTAATTTTGGAAACATATGTTTCACCAACATTTCTCCGACAATCATCGAAATTTGCATGACTCTCTTTTCCCTCTTAAAGGACTTATTAAATGAAAATATCGGTAATTAATGCAGAATAAATTGATTTCTGTCTTTCGTGTAAGAAATTGTAACAAAAAATCAGGTCTGGAGAATGAATCTCTCATCATAATGCCAATTCTATCTTTCTAGTATTTTTCCATTGGTAAATTTCATCGTCAAAGGTGTTAAGTATCTGTACGATATTGTTGTGGGCACGGATAATAGGTCCTTTTGAATATTAGTTATATAAAACTATAAAGTAAATTCAGATAAAAAATAAAAATTATTTACAAATTTGAATATTTATTGCATAGTCTATTTATTTGACATTTTCACTCAACAAACAGTACTAATTTTCAAAGGATTCTCTTCTGCAGTGATCAGACTATAATTAAACTTTATTACATTTGTTATATTATGTTCTAATTTGTCACATACAAAACACGAGATTTGTGACGCGTTCCGTTGGCGCAGTAAATTTCTAACGAATCACGTTAAAATCTATGAAAAATCACCTTTTAAGAGACTTGAATATTCAGAGATAAGAAATAAACGAATAATGAAATACAATACAATTTATTCCAAATAACTAAACAGTTTTTTTTTCGTGTACAATGATCAAACAGAAATTCTTGAATCCAAGCTAGTCTGACAAATTCATTTTCACATGACAAATTTAAATTATTGGCTGTAATTATAACAAAATTTATAATATATCCTTTTTATTTATATTTTATAATAATAAACCGTTTGAATGTAACAAATTACGAAGAAACTACGTTAAAAAGCTCAATTTCCTTAGGAATAAAATTCGTATTTGTATTTATAGCGTTATTATCATAATACCCTTGATATTGCAAATATACATTTTGACCACTCAAATAAAAAGTATTACCAAAATTAAATCCTTGACTATAATTTTCCAATATCGCATAATTGGGACTTATTACACGACTTATTTTCATGTTATTGATATCTCTGTCATTTTCACAAGAGAAAATAAAACTATCTGGTGTGTTTTGCCATCGATTACCTCCTAGATACGACCTAAATCCTATCGGACTATATCCGCCATATATTTTTGAAGATTGATCTTTGACTAAAACTAAATATTTTGCTTGACCACTATAATTGTTAAATGTGTTGATCCCATCACGACTACCACGAAATACAAGATCGAACTTGTATTTTAAACTTAATTTATTTCGAGCAGTTTTCCCGTCTTTTTTCTCAATCCAATTAGCAATTACATAAGCAAGCCTTGGTTTGATAATTTTTGACTCAATCTGACACTTACCGCATCGTGGAGGGAAAGTAGACGTTTTCGGTAAAGTATCCTTCATATAAAATTCCATAACTTCCTCGTAGATATGATGAGGAATAACAGGTTTATAAGGACGAACCTTATCAAAAAAATCCACAGAACTAATATCTGAAAAACGAATAAGAGGAATAAATCGACTTAAAGTGTACTTCAACGCTTCGTAATCTTTGCCATTCCATTTAGCCCTATCGTTATTCTTGCTTCCTAAACTAGGAGTTTGTTCAATCCCCCATTTAATTAAATAATCCCAAGCAACTGCTTCTTCGATTTGCAGGTCATCTCGCTTAAGCAATCCATAAAGTATATCTTTATCAAGTGATGGAAAGTCTTTTGAGGTGATAAATGGTTGTGGGTCTGCGCAGATAGATTCAAGACAATGCTCTTGTAGTTTCTTACAACTATCAAGTTTAAAGACTGTATGTAGAACAAGAACAAAATTTTGCTGGACCCAAGCCGTCTGTTTTTCAATCAAATGATCTTGAACATATTTAAATAATTCCTCGAGAAGAAGTTCATCGGACGCAACCAACAGTCCAAGAATGTCAGCACCCGATTGTTTGGTCAAATCCACTTCTCCTACATAAATATATCTTAATAATATTAAATGGAAAAGGAAAAGATTAGTTATATTATAATTGATTTAGACGTAGATGTTATAAAATGTCATACTTGAGAATCATATCGAAGACGATAGGATTAACATTTGGTTTTTTAAATTCAAACATATTGTTCTTTTTAGTTACCCATGTAGTCGAAAGTGCGCTTTTGAAATAAGGCGAACGAGCCCTCAGGATATTCGTATGTGCTCGAAATTCTTTTAGATTAGACTTTTCTCCAGCTTGGATAATAACATTATGATCGTCAGAATCATTTAACATCAATGAAAGGTCTTTTGAAAGACTTCCATGAAATTTTGAAGCCATTTTTTTTTACAAACAAAATAATAATAATAATGAAAAGAGAAAATTGCGCGTTTATGTCTGTAGGAAAAGCAGAATTTATTAAGTTATTGGTGTAAAGTCGATTACTAATAAAATAACAAAAGTCATGATTACATATTCGAAAAATATTTTTCACAATTTCATAATATTCTTTTTATTAATCGAGATCTATTAATTAATAACTAATTGTTTGTTCGTTAAACTGGTATTGGCTGTTATTTTTCAATCAATCTGGGTATTTTTAGCTAATTTAAGATTAAAGTTTATTATTTATGCAATCAATCATTCATCATGTTTCTTGTTACATAATACATTTTTTATGAAACCTCTCAACAAATTAATCTAACTTCACGGGACTCTTTTTTATACTTGTTATTTTTTTTAAAAAAAAACAAATAATGCTAGTGTCACTCTCGGAATTTGAAATTTGATCGCCACGACATTTGCTGTAATCGGAATTTCGCAAGTTCGGATGATGGAATATACTGTATACGTCATAATGATCATTTTTGACATTAATAAGCATTTCCGTCATCCAAGCCGCAAGATTATTAATCTTTGCCAAGACCAAGCCCTAAGAAAAAATTAGTTATAATAAGACTTTGTATTTTAGATGTAGATGGTTCTATTCTCTTGTAATTGTTCATATTTCATATATTTCATTTAATAAATTTATTCTTTTTTTCATCCTTTATAATAATCCTTTATTTATTTATTTTTTTTAATAAACAAACAAACTAAACTAATTACCTCTTCACGAAATTAAGAGGTGACACTAGCTTGTGATAATTAACTATTAATAAAACATTTCATTCATTTATGTTCTTTTTCAAAATCCAAATGAGCTATATCGAGTATTTGTAATAGTAAAAATCTCATTGTCTGATAATTTATATAATGGGGAAGGATGTTTGATTAGCCTTGTATTTTGGACATATTTTTAATTTTATTCACTCTTTGACTATATTATATTTTTATTGCTCTTTTTCCTTCGCTTTTCTCGGCGGTTGGTATAGTCGGTAAGATCAAACAGGGATCTCAGCTATCAAATGATCTGACGGTTGTATTTAAAGAATATGCTTACACCATAATATTTTTCTTAATGGATTGAATGCTTGCACTTCATAACAGACTACATTAAATTAAACGGTTACAAAATTCATAGTTTGGAAGAAACAGTTTCTATCAGAAGCTTTTAAGAGGCTATCGAACAACTTAAAGTTCCGATTCGGTAAATTTGTCTACTATTGACATTTTCGGTATAAAGTTCAAAACAACAGATATTGTTATAATTTAACTGATGTAGAATATGTTATACGAATACTTATGGAAAGAGTATTTTGCACAAGAATTCGTTATCTTCAAAAAATTTTAGTCGCGCGAAGAAATGTTTGTGTGCTCAAAACATATTCCAAGAAATGGTTCTCGATTGGATGTTAAAATTATCTTGACAATCCACGATGGAGACCAAAGAATGTTATTTCGTGAAGAATTTTGAAATTATTTCATGCGCTGACTTTGATGGCGGTAATAAGATCGAGAGTTCTTAAGAAGAGAGAGAGGCAAATAGCGAATTTATTCGAGCAAGAATACGATAATGATAAGACAGTGATTAAGCGCAAAGAAGTCATTTAATAAAGTGGAACTAACGTAATAGGCTCATATGATAATATTACGAGCAACCAGAGAAATAGGAGAAGCAATAGCCGATAGAAGAAAAAATGAATTATGACGATGAATTCATCCCAAGAAGTAAAGATCTAAGCGAAAAGCAGTCTCAGGATACAAGCTTCTCCTAAAATTCTATGTCCTGTAATGGTAGGTAAAATTGTGTTTGTAATATCAACAAGAACTGGATGGTGAGTATTAAATGATAAATTTTTTTCCTTAATGTCATCTTGGATAGAATTTATTTTTCAATATTACTACTAATGCTAATATTATCTTTTTTTCTTCTGTTGTTGGTTTTGCAGTTGGTTGAGTTTGGGATTTTGTTGATGCTGTATTAGGTAGATGTGGCGAGGAAGGGTCAGAAGATGTTAAATAAAAGAGTTAAAGATGAGATGTCGATTGTTTATAACAGATTATTTCCCGTTCGATTATGAATTTTTTCTACGCTAACAAGATTTTCCGTCACGCGAGAATCAGAATTCGGAATCATTTCTGCCCGTCGAGATCTTCAAATTTATATTAATCAAATGGTTAACGTTAATCAATAAATTTGGGTAGAAAAGACATAATCAGTATAATGTAGGGGATACCCACGTAAAATAATAGAAAAAAAACAGAAAATAATCAATATGTCCTAGGATCTAAATTCGGTATTTATCAATATATATTATTCATTTGGAGAAATCGAACCACTTGAAATACTGTTGCACGAAGTTCGAGACGTTTATTGATTATAAACAAAAGGAATGGTAAGCAGAAGGTTTTTTATTTAAATGTATTTATTAACAACAATGAAATCTAACATAAAACTACGCATTGCCCCAATCGTCGACGCTCTATACGATCAGATACGTATTTTAATTACAATTTCGATATCATTACAATAAATGCGAAAGGTAAATACTAACTAAAATGCAATTCTAATTACCTTTCTAGGGACATTCCTTCCTTTCCAAGCGAATCACATCATTTTTATACCCGAAATTCAGCAAGGACTTATTGTCCAGGAGCCATATTGGCCAATTGAAAAAACTAATTCTATTCCGATAAACCAAAATGAACTAAACAATTTTGGGACATAATTCTTGAACATAATAGAACAAATTATTGATTGTGTAATAATTTGAACTTTACTAATAGCTTATAATACTATTTTCTTATTTACCAGGGACAAAAAAAGATGCATTGGTGTTTGATTCTTTGTGGTCTTTAATTCTTGCGACATTGCAGATTTAATAATTCTCTCAAAGCCTTAAGAGAAATTGCTAACTTCCAAAGACTGCTGCCAAACTTCATATTGACATTCTTATGCTTTGAGGAATAGTCTTTATGGTGCGGAAGATTATTTTCTTCGAAGTTCTTTTTCATTTAAGTTCTAGTTCTTCTAATAGAAATTTATATAAGTTCAGCAAGATTCTCCCAAATTTTTTGATTGCTTTTCGTCAAATCACACTTGATTCCCTATTTACAATTTCATTTAAAGATATCTCAATTTCAATGTAATATTTTTTGGTTCACATATTGAAAAATGGCTTAACCTAAGTAACAATGGTGGTAAACATGTTGAAATTTTTACTTTTCTCAAAGAAAATTATATCCTTCACAACCATTAATTACAATTTACAAATGTTAATATATTTAAAAATTTCTTAAAGTAATTAATATTAAAATTAATATTAAATAACGTGTAAATTTTTAAAATCATATTAGTTTAATCGTCGAAAGTTTATTTTTATATTATTGCAGATATTTTAAAAAATTAGAATTATTTATTTATTAGATTGGTCTTTTATTTTATATTTAGATAAAACAAAGAAATGAAGTATTTTATTTAACATGTTGCAATTTATAACTCTAGTTATATGAAAAATTTTAACAACATAGTACGGATTTTTTTTTATGATGCGGTATCGTCAATGACTTTATTGAAGTTAAAATACAAAGTACAGAATTAAAAAGACGCAATTAAATTCGCGAAATATCGAAATCACGTGATAATAATCACGACCATGGCCAGATTTATGTATAAGAATCTTTAAAGCACTTAAGTAATTAGATCACTATGCAAATTTTAGGAGTAATAATTGAAACATTGCGAATTTAAACCGACTGCCTTATTTAGTTGTTCTTTAGATATAATATATTTCGCATCTCACCGTTCAAATAAAATTGTAATCAAATATTTGTTATTACCATTTTTAAAAAGAACTTAAATGCACAAATCATATGATATATTCTTGGTTATTTGAATAATCGCATTGAAGTTTGATTTAAATAACGTCAAAAGAAAAGATTCCTCTTTGATTCCATATCTTATTTCCACCTGCGCAATCTAATTAGTCATGAAAATAATTTAAACTCTCTTAAAAAGGAATACAGTAGAAAAGGTATTTTATATTTATACTCTCAGCTGCAAATTATTAAATTTAAATTTATAAGCAAATACCATATGTTAAAAAAAAAACCTTCATTATTATTAATCAAGAAATTTATAAATTATGCGATTTTTGGCAATATTCAATAGCTTTCATTTTAAATTTTTGCAATAATATTAACTCCTATATAAGGCCGGAAAAATAAAATATTTAGATTCTCAACATATTTTAAAAATGATGCGGGCGCGCGCGGTTTTTTTTATATTCTTATCATATGATATACAGTAATACAAATTTTGTCTCACATATGTGTATAATGATTTATTTTCACATTTAATAATAATTATGAAAGTGATAATGTGAGTGAGTTTTTTGAAAAAGTTAATAATAGTTTAACATGTAATTCTTCAATGAAAATTTCTTATATCCCACGTAGAGATTGGACTCGCACTCGTGTAACTCGAGTAAACTCGAGTCAATTTCTAACTCGAGTCATTTTTTTTATAGACTCGAGTTTATATGTTTATAATTCGAGTTGATTCGAATATGAGTTAACTTTATTTAAAATTATTTTTAATTATTTAGAGTTAATATTTATACAATACAACGTGATTATCCATTAAATAGTAAAT
>CAMKVN010003201.1:0-11118 GCA_946474995.1 Funneliformis geosporum
GTTTATATTGGAGCAAAAAAAAAATTTTTGACAGGGGGGTCTCGGAGATATATTTTGCTAGTCCATGACCCATATATGCAATTATTGGTATATATAATATCATTAAACAGAGTCTGACTGTAATTATCAATCTATTATTGAAATAAAATAATAATATTTGCACTTTTTCTAACTTAATTAGTAAGATACTTTTTTTTACAGAATCTGTTAATAAAATGGTTAATAAGGATTAATAAAAAAACAAAATAATTTTAGAAATTGTCAGAAAATATTATTATACAAATTTGGATAAATGTTATCAGAATATTTATTCAAAAAATTCATTCTAAACCCTAGTTGCATAGTAAATCGGTGGTTAATATAAGATGTGATTATTAAAAAACGCGACTCGTTTTTTTTTTATATTAAACGGTTGAAAAAAAAAAAACTATTAACTGTCTAAGGAAAAGAAGAAATAAGAAAACAAGACCAAAAAGGTTTTTCATAAAAGAAGAAATAAGCCGTACATCAATCTATTTAAACCTTCCAATATTTATAGATAAATTGTTTAAAGAAAAAAATTCTTTTACAGTTAAAGAATTTCTACCTAATAAAACTTCAAAAATAATCTTACAATTTTTTAATTTACCTAATTTAATTTGAGAAAATTCGAATTTATTAATTTTCAAATATAATAAAGAATCAGGTATAATTTCAATAAAAGAAGATAAAACATCTTCATTAATATTTATGATGTTAAATTCATAAATAAATAATCTTTTCAATTGGTTGCAATGCTCAAGGATAGAAAATAAAGCAGTAAAATCTCTTTGCTCGGTTATTGGGGTGGTTAAAGAAATAAGTGAAGGACAATTTTTTGATATTATATCAAATATTTTTATACATCGTTCTATATTTGTATGAATATCCAGGTGGGTTAAATTATAACCATTATTTTGTATGATCCAAGCGATAAGTGAATTTTTTGAACTGTATTCCACATAATTTAAAATTTTTAATTTAGGAAAGATTTTGTCTTCGGATTTGATCGTTGAAGAAAGGTCATTGTTGAATATAAAATGTAATTGATGAAAAATCAATTCTTGTAAATGATCCCATCTTGACAAACATTTAATCGCATCATCATCGATCGTACATAAAGTAAGTTTAAGTGTGGTTAAAGTAGAACTATGTTTTTGTAAAGAGAGAATTATCTGTGTAGCATTTGTATTATTGTAACCGATAAATGAGACGGATTTAAGAAAACGAAGTGATTTAATAAAACTAATTACATGATCCATATTTTCACCTTCATCAACACCTAATCCTTCGGGTATGATGAATATTGATATGGTCGTAATCGTATCACGAACCAATTCCGATAATTTCATAAATATTCTTGAATTGATGGTTTGACAAAAATCAAAAGAATTTAAATTTAATAATAATCTCTTGTTAATATCATCATTTTGTAAATATTTATCTAATTGAAGAATAAGGGGTTGTGTATTTGAAATATTAATTATAGAGAGAGTATCGATTTGAGAATATTTAATCAATACTTGAAATAAAGATTCGAGCAAAAACTTAAAAAATTCTTGAGGCTTTTTATCAAATTGAATAAAAGGACAACGAAAATTTGTTTGATTTGTTATATAACGAATATATTCCCACCCATTTAAACACTTGTATAAATAAAAATTAAGAGACATTGAAGATGTTGAGAGTAATTCATTTAATAAATTATTCACCCATTTATTTACTAAACCAACCAAATCCACGAAATTAATTCTCTCAATATATTTTGGATATTCAAATAAATGAGGTGTATCAGGTATTTTTAAATGATAAAGAGGAATTTTTAAATCACGTTGTAATTTTGGATAAAGGTTTAAAGTATCTTTTGGTATATAAAACCGGTTTGCTAAAATTTTCAACTCTTCTTTACTTTCTTTATCAAGAAATGATAGTAATACTGTAATTATTTTATGAGTATTTGAAGAATTACTTGGAGAATTAGTTGAATTTGATGAATTTGATGATAAAGGAATTTTCCATAGTCGAATCATGCTAATTTTACACCAATTACGATTCACTAAAGTGGCGGAATATAAAGTTTTGATATCATTTTCATCAAAGTGTTTTATAATGCATTCTACACATTCGTTCGGTAAATACATGACATGAGGGGATTTAATTTCCTTGAAATTTCTCTTTTTTTTTTTTTTTTTTAGGAAAAAAAATTTAAAATTTTAAAATTTTTAAAACGGATTTACCTTAAGCATTTATATACAAAATTATGTTAATCGTTGCACAAGCAAAAATTGTGGCGTTTCTCGATCATGAGATTTTCATAAGATTTCCATTAAAAAAGAAATTAGAATGATTTATGAGAAACTGTGGCAAATTTTTATACGTTTAAACAAGTGGCTTTAACCATTTTAACATCAACTATAATATTCAGGTTTTGCCCAAAGAACCATCTTTAAGGTATACAATAATTACAGTTGATACACCCAACGTTAATGTTGTAGAATACACGATCATGATACCAAATCCGCCTAAAACAATACAACAGTTTTGTATTTATTTAAGGTTTAGCGATAAATGTCGGACAACGCGTTTACACACCAAAGAATATGCAAGCAGTCGGAAATGCGAGGTGAAATTTCCGTTCTATCAACAATCCATAAACAACGGTATAATCAAAGATCCTAGCCAACGATATGAAGTTTTTGTTCTGGTACTACTTTATCATCAAGTTTCGTTTTAAATCTTGCCAATATCAAATCAGACAGCCTATCACCCAACATGCTACCCGTGATATGTCCCATCCCTAAGCTAATGAAGATTAGTCCAGCTTTTGATACGATTAATCCTGTATTGAAGGTGATTGAATGTAACATATACAATGGCAAAAAATCCACCTCCATCCAAGATAGGTTACTTATAGAATTGCTTTTTGATTATTTTTATGATGCTTTTTATTCTAAATGTAAACTTGTAAAAAAAAAAATTCTTTCTCAATAATTGAGAGTATCTCACTAAACTTCTAAAGATATTATATAATTGGCTAATATAATATAAAGATCTTTTCTTTTCTAACTTTATAATTTAAAATTACTAGTAAGAATAATGATAATTCAAATCTAATAATTTAGTATAATAATATAATAAATGGTTTATATTTTATTAATATAATCAAAATAATATTTATTATTAAACTATACTAAATTAATTAAAGCTACACTTATTTTAATATATTATGAACTTTTTATAGAAATCTGAAATATTTGAATATAAAAATATGAATTTTTTAAAATTTGAAAATAGCAAAACATTTTATCAAATTACAAAACATATGATTTATGATTTTCATCAGATTTTATTTCTTTCTAATTATATAATACCTATATCACTTTTTTTATTTAATAATAGTTACTTATAACTCCTTATAATAAATTTTTAGTTAAAAAGTAATCAAATTCTTATGTAAAATAGTAGTAGAAATAAAATAGGATTTCTGAAATAAAATTTTCAAATAATGTACAAAAAGTATACTGATCATCTATGAATCAATTCTAGCTATATGAATTAACTATTGAATTTAAACTTTTTCGTGCGATTTGGTTCAAATTTAGCTAATCAAAAATGTTGATATTGAACTTGGCTAGGAATTAGCCTCTTTAACCAAGAATTACATTAATTGATAAAGACATTTAATCTATTTTTAATCACAATTAATATATCAAAAAAATTATACTATACAGTTTGCATTTGGAAGAAGATGAGAATATTAAAGAATGAAGTAACAAAATATTTAAGTCTACAATTCTTGCAAACCTAATATGTATAATAACTTTTATGCTATTCTGCTTGCCTTTCAGAAGTCCATCAAAAATCAAGAAATGAAGTGACATAATTTAAGATAGGCCTGATATTGTAAGCCTAAAATACATATAATATTTCATAATATTCTAATTAATTCTAAAACTGATTCTTATCTGATTTCATAGATCATTAAGTCTTACCTTTTGGTACCTATTTATTAAATTATACTTCAACAAGGTAAGACTTAGCTATTATCTAAATTACAAATCAAAAGCTTAATAAATAAGTTCTAATATATCATTATTTTTTTTTGATATATAGGAAAATAGTCTAAAATCATTTTCTTTTTACAAACTTTAGCCTTATAAAAAATCAAAATAAGGAAATAATATGTTTTTTATAAGGTTTGTATACATAATTGATGTTTCTGTATCATAATTCCATATGTTTTATAATAATTTATTTTTATAATTTTTTAAAAAATTAATGTATACAAAATTATTAAGTAATTTTAAATAATGTATAAATTTTACATAAAATAATAAAAAATTTTTTATTTTATGTAAAATATTTTTTTCTTGTACTTTTAATGTATAGATATCAAATTAAACTTGTGATATTCTAAAGATTTATTACATCATTTTTGTCTAATAAATTAACTCCTTTCATTATGTTATCGATCCATAAACAAGATTTAACATGTTTTTACAAATTTTTTATTTGATGATTATTATCAACTAATAGATACTAATTGTCCTTTGTTTATTTTTCTGCAGAAGAAAATTTTTTATGTCGTTTAAAATAAATTATTTTTTGAAATTTAATATATATGAAATTATTAAAAATTTGAAATAATGTATAAATTTTACATAAAATAAAAAAATAACAAAAACAAAATAACTAAAATAATAATATTATACATCTAATTGAATTTTTTAATGCAAGTAATATTGAAACTTTTTATGTAAAATATGTAAGAAAAGAATGAATGTATACAAATGATTTAACATGAGGAAAAATCTTTGATAAACAGATTATATAAACCAAAATTTTTTTTTCTTGTACTTTGAATATGCAAATATCAAATTAAGCTTGAATATTACACTTGTGATGATTCTAAGATTTTTTTATTTTGATCATATCGATCCATAAACAAGATTTATTAATAAAATAAGCATGATTAGTTAACCCTTTGAATTTTAATTAGCGATAGTTTTGTTAGACTCAATTTTACTGATATAAATAATTTTCAATGCAATCTTAACAATAAGATATTTCCAATTGAAGAAATTTTCCTCTCTGTTGATTTGGATGATTTGTTTTCCTCATATTCACTTCTGAAACACAAAAATTTCTTACAAACATGCTGTTGATTCAAGATCCTTTAAATATCTTATATTTTCAGAATCTAAATTTTCTAAACTTTAATAAAAGATAATACGCATCAACTCTCACCAATCTAAAAATATTCGTCAAAGAAGAAAATTAAAAAGAAGAATAAGACATCATAAAAAGAGATATACCTATTTTAGTAGATATCTAATTTACTTTATAGTAATATGTGATTCCAATATTTATGAGCGGTACGTTTACTACCTGACGTGTATTTTCACATAGTATGGGTGGCACGTTATGATATTGATGTGTATTTTCATTTTGGTTTTGCATATTGGCAGTAATTCAGATAGCTGTAGGCATACTTAGTTTTTATAATTAATTGGTTTACTACCAAATCATCTATTCACTCAAACTTTTTTTTAGGTTTTAAAATTGAGTTAATTTTTGAATTTGAAAAAAATATTGGAGAAAATTGATAATCTTCTAGCTGATTATCTTCCTTTTATCCAATTGAAGATTATCTAATTTTCCCAAAAAAAGATATATAATAAATAAACTTGTCTTTGAATTTTTCACTTTTTCATTTTTAGATGCTAATTTTCTATTTCTTATAGATTTTGATAATAGTTTTTTTTAAATGATCTATTTAAAATTTTTTTTTAAATATTAAATAAAAATATACTTTAACTAAAATAATAAATCACTTTACGATTTATTAATTATTTAATTATTAAATATATCATGTAAAAAGCCACAAAAATAAGTCATTAATCATATATTTCATCATATTTAACAAGATTTATCATATTTTATAACCAATAGATACCAATAGTCTTTTGTTATAAAAAAATTTTCCCATGCTATTTAAAATGATTTATTTTATAATTTTTTAAAAAAATTGATTATTAAAGTATTTGGAATAACGTATAAATTTTGTAAAATAAAAAAAATTTTTTTCTTATACTTTGAATATGCATATACCAAATTGAGTTTGAATATTACATTTGTGATGATTCTAAAATTTTTGATTGATCCATAAACAAGATTTATCATGTTCTACAAATTTCTTATTTGATAATCATTATCAGCCAATGGATATCAATAATCCTTTGTTTTCTCATGTCATTTAAAATTTTTTCATACTATTTTATTTGAATATAAAAATCCCTTTTCAAATTTCTTCTTTTTCTCAAAGAAAATTTTTCCACTACAAAATTATTGCTATTTTCCTTTTGTAAGTTTTTGTTTCTCTTTAATGAAATACATTTTATTTGTTGAAGATTTAAGAAATAATACTTAAAGTTATTATGATGTTTTAAGTTTATTAAAATATTGAGGGGACGTCACACATCTGATACTTTCTGAGGACTGAAAAACTAGAGATTGAATGGAGTTAATATAAGCGCTATATTAATGTAAATATTTATCTTATTATTTTCTTTTTAGCAAAATAGCTCATATTCATTATTATTAGAGTAAATAATAAGAAATCTCCCTCCACTCGATGTAGAGCTTTAATTCATTGAAGAGAACGTAATAGTCAAAGAGATTTTGAAGGTGAGACGAGTAGACTTTAGAATGATTCTAGACTGGATGACTGGGTATATAGAACGTATCTCAGGATGGGCTTTGTCTAAGCTTAATAAAATATGCAATCCATTCGTCTCTTGAAGAAGTGTGATAGTATGTTCGACTTCATTTAATTTAACTATAACATACTAACACTTTTGCTTCTTTTCTTACATTATACTGTAGGTTCTTGTAATGTAAGTCCTTACTTGCTTAGAACTGATTATCATAGCCTCTATTAGTCTGTATCAATATGTAGCCTTTAGAACATTATTGGGATCATCAAGCTAACCTTTTAGTGAATTAGTACACGCTAGTCGTAGTAAGATGCTCAACTTTACAATTCTAATGTTCAGCCATTTCTCTATTCAGACTGTAAATTCTTGCCGAAAAGAGAGTTTATATTAGGAGAATTCATTATTAAGAGAATAACTTTCTTGTTCTTTAAATTAAACTGCTGCACTTTCTTTTGAATATGATCATTTAAAGCAAGAATTAACTGAACTTTCTTCTCTTTTAAATCATCAAGAAAATAGATTATATCATATTCAAAGATTATATCAACAGCTTAAAGAAGAATTGCGTATACTTCAAAAAAGGTTACCAAAAAGATCAAATTAAAATTCAAGAATTAAGCGAATCAGTGGAGTAATTCCAGCGTAATTATTAGCATGTTTTTAGTTCAGTACATGCTAATAATTTGAAATAAATCTTTTTTCTTTTCTCCAATAAAATTTAAAATATGTTTGTTAAATATTTATTATTTTATGTGATATAAATATAAATATAAAATAAAAAATAAAATAAAAAATTTTATGTAATCAAAATTTTATTGTAAATTAAATTTCATTAAAAATAATATATAATTAAAGCTCTGCATAAGCTGAGCTGGCTCGCGAGCTGATCAAACTGGCTCATGCCATAGTTTAGCTCATAGTATAGCTCAGCTCGTTGGCTTGGATTTTCATTTTTGAAAAAAACAATTCAGGAGTATTAACTTCGAAGAAAAACGCTTTCAGCAACAATTTCTTCGAAGTTAAACGATTCCAGAAACGATTCTTCAAAGTTAAATGATTCCAGCAATGATTTCTTCAAAGAAAAAATAATTCAGTAACATTTTCTTCGAAGAATAACGCTTTCAAAGCGTTTTATAAATAAAATCACCTTCATAGCCCTTTTTTTAAATGACAACATCTCTGAAGCATTATTTCTAATTAATAATGCTTCAGGAACGTTATTTTTAATTTATAACGCTTTGGGAGCGTTATTTTTAATTTATAACACTTTGGGAGCATTATTTTTAATTTATAACGCTTCGGGAATGTTATTTTTAATTAATAATGCTTTGGGAGCGTTATTTTTAATTTATAACACTACTAAAGCGAAATTCTTAAAGAAAAATACTCCTAGAACAAAATTCTTAAAGAACAACACTCTGGAAGTGAAATTCTTAAAGAAAAGTACTCCAGAAGTAAATTTCTTAAAGAACAACACTCCGGAAGCGAAATCCTTAAAAAAAGCACTCCAGAAGTGAATTTCTTAAAGAAAAATGCTCTGAAAGCAAATTTCTTAAAGAATAATGCTCCGGAAGCATAATTCTTAAAGAACGATGCTCTGGAAACGTAATTTTTAAAGAAAAACATTCTAAAAGTATTTTCGCTTCAAGAGAATTGATTTGGAGACGTTTCTCTTGAAGAAAATGGCTTTTCAGAACTTTTCAATTACTCCAAAATTTTTTTTCAGATTTTTGTTAATAATGTAAGCCATATAAGCCAGCTTGTTTGTCTCGTGAGCCAGCTCGGCTTGCCACATTTTGAACTCGAACTGAGCTGGCTTATGAGCTGAAATAATTCAGTTCAGCTCGAGCCGATAGTGAGCTGACTCGAGTCAGCTCATGTGGAGCTTTATATATAATATATCTATCAAAGCATTTCACATTCTCTCTCTATCTAAAATATATTTGTTATTACCTATGTTAAAAATCCTACATATTTATTGATTCCAATGACTTCAATAAATTGATAACTACTAAAATGTGTAAAATATATTTGTCTATATAATGCAAAGAATAGTATTCAATATACTAATGGCTGATGGGTCAACCCAAATAGGAAGCTATTTCAGAAATTGATTCAAGAAGATTTCAGATATGCTGATAGACTTTCAGATTATTTAGAAGATATTAGAATCATATATCTTAGTGAATTCGAATTAGACATCTTAGCTGACTTCTACCATTTAACCCTAATTCTGCCTTTATCTATTCTAGCTAGTAGATCAGATATTCGTAAATAGTTCCCTAATAGTATAGAATCCGTCATTGAGGGTGATATGAGTTTATTTACTCTAGAAAAAAATAAACAATCCTTACTTCAAAATCTAATTCAAATGAATTATTACAGTGATAGCTTTTCTATATTAATAGAAATAACTTGAGAGCGTAAAGAGACAAAAACTTGAAGGAATGACATGCTTATAAAACTCCTCTATAACCTGAATTTAACTCCTTCAAGATATAGACTGGGTGCTTTATATGATGTACTCACCAAAACAAATACTTTAAAACTAGAGCACATTTTAGCTCTAACACAAACATTTTACTAAGTATTAACATCTAAGTCTTAGACCTTGGGATGGGGTCCTATGACTATATATTTTTTTCACATATCATATCTACTGCAGATTTCAAATTGATAAATACTCTTTTCGACTAGGTCATAGGTTATATTATTTTTTTCGCTTATCTGACCTTTCATCGACCATGAATAGGTAATAAAGGGATCACATAATAAATCATCAAAAATATTTTTTTTGAATTGAACTTTTTTATGCATAGTATAACCTAACATTTACGCATAATCTAATAGTTATTTTATAGATTATATCTACATTATCATGTCTGCAATTGTAATAAAGTATGTTGCAGACCACAAACTCAATAAAGAGATGGGTAATGATGAACTTAGCCAGCACACTCTAGCATTACTTGAGCTTTTGACAGATAAAGTGAAAAAAGACAAGGGTCAACAGCACTTTCAAAAAGTGTATAATTGTAGCAAAAAGCAGGTATTTATATTAGTTTCTGATCAGAAAATTTGTCGAAGTAAAAGTCGAGTAACTCCCAAAAAAGGAGGATAAAGCAGGAGAAGTTAATATATGACAAATATCTGACATCATCCCAGACGGAGAAACCATTGAAAGTATAGTCCAGTGTATTGTCTGAGATAATTTGGTGAAAAAGAAGTAAAGGTGATAGTTAAGGCTTTAACCATTTCTGACCCTATCACCACCATATCCCGTCTTAATAAGCTCCGAAGAGAGTTGCGAAAACTTAATGCTTCCTAAAAAATAATCTCTATTACATTTGTCTCCAATACAACCTGCTCATCTAACAAAATTCAAAAAGAGCATAGAAGTCAACGTGAAAATGAAAGAATTGATTTTCCAGATCACTTTTCATTAAAATCTGTTAAAGAAAGGTTAGATTTGTACGATGTGTCTAATATATCTAACAAACAGACCCTAGCTGATATAATGATCATGTTTTATATTCGTCTTTCTGAAATTAAAGACTTGCGTATATCTAATGGAGGTGTAACTGGATACGCAAAAAACTAAAGCAAACAGGATAATCCTTGAGTATTTAGATCATTAGAAAGAGATGAAGAGTGGGCTAACTTTCTATTTACTTGGATTCAGGATACGATTTCTTCTAAATAGTTGGGGATCCAGAAGTAACAGGAGTTAAATAGTTTAATACGTTTCTGAAAAAAGATGAATTTCTTTCTGAAACTGGTAAACCACTTTTCCTTAGTTATTTACGCAAATTAGGGGCAGTATTTGCAATCATATCGAATGGTATGAAGAATTTATCAAAAGCTATGACTATTGCTGATCAAGCACTTAGACATTCATAAGACAACCATACCTTTCCAGTACAAAATTATGCTACAATCAATTTTCGTTGAAAGGGGCAATCTTATGACCAGGCAAAGGCATTCAAGTTCTTCGATGAAAACTAATCATATACTGTATATGGATTAGAGAATCAGGATATTCATTTATTAATTTATTTTTTTCACTCAAGGTAAGATATATCATATATAAAATATCACGAAAATGATAACCAAACAAAAACATTCATCTGATAATACACTTAGTGAGCAGGAAGTTATCAGATATACAGAAAAATTAACCCAGATATTTGGGCTAGACAAACAAAATGCATATATGTATAATGTGTTTTCAGTAAAAATATGGCACTAAAGAAATAATTAAAAGATTATCATACCCAACATAATACTTTAAAAAGGAGGGTAAAAGGTAAAGATGAACACCATAATTAAGAAGTTGCAACTCGGTAAGTTGCAACTCCTTGTAAATTTATTTTAATATAAAAAT
>CAMKVN010003202.1:0-11117 GCA_946474995.1 Funneliformis geosporum
CTCATCAACTTCTAAAAATTCAAAAATAGCATATCAACTTTCAATAAATGATATTATTTGGCATATTCTTAATAATCTGTCATTAATGAAACATATATACTTTGGTCCAGGTATTAATTTTGAAATAAAATCAAAATACTATCGCAGCGGTCTAAAAGATATTATAATAATAACATATACTATTTATAATAATTTTTAATGTCAATTATCATTCAATGATAATCTGAGGCTCCCATTCAGTTTGTTTCAGATATGGTTTCAAAAGATCTGCATGTGTGGGGTTCTTTCTAACTCGTCCATCTAAGGTACGAAGTTTATAAGTACTAGGTCTCATAATGTTGTGAATATAGAAAGGTCTATCAAATTTATCTTTAAATTTGTCTTCATGAATATGTGATTATGTTACGTTAAATAGTAAAACTTTATCCCCAATTTGATAAAAAATTCCAGGTTAATTCTTATTGTAACGTTTCTGTTGCTATTGTTGTCGTTGCATTATATTCTGTTGTGCATCTAATCGTCGTTGTTGTAATTGCGATGGTATTATCTGCTGGTGCTTTTTCATAGCATTTGATAGGTTACTGATAGAAGAAGATCGTCGCAATTGTAAATCTATTGGTAGAACTGCTTTTCATCCATATAATAATTTGAATGGCTCAAATTTTGTTATTCTGTGCTGTGCTGTACGATATGCAAAAAGTGCTGAAGTTAAATACATATCCCATTCTCTATGGTGTTGTTCAGCATACTTTGCTAAAATGGTACATAATATTCTATTAAAACATTCTGTCAAGCTATTAGTCTGGAAGTGGTATGGTGAAGATAATCTATATTTAGTTCCAACTATATGTAATAGTGCAGTAATTAATTCATTTTGAAATAATGTTGCTCTATCGGTTAATATCTCTTTTGGCATTCCATGTCGACAAATAATTTCATTGTACATAAATTGCGTGGTAGTTTGGGCAGTACAATCTAATGTAGTGCTAGCTTCAACCTATTTAGTCAAATATTCAGTTACTACAATGATATACCGATTTCCTTTAATAATGCATGGAAGTGGGTGATTTTATTATCATATTTTATGATAAAAGTCACCTCTGACAATTCGAATGTGATATAATTACCATAACTTTTGTTTTACAAATATATATTATTTTTGAGTTTGATAAGTTTCAATATAACTTGTACCTTCTTGATTATTTCTGCCACTCATTATCAAGAGGATTTGTTTTACAAATTAATATTTAATTGCTAAGAATTCTTTTCTACATTTTAAGCAATTTGTCTTATAATTTCTTTACAATGTTATTATTGTTTAAATATTCGTTATTATTCTTTCTAATATATATTTCTTCTGAGTTACGATTTCGTAAATATCTTCTAACTGTTACTTTCAAATGATACTTCTTACTTCAAATTATTACTTCTGAATATTATTTTCGTATATTATTTTTGAATATTACTTCTAAATATTACTTCTTACGTTTAAGTATTTATTAAGTTTGTATCATAATTTTCATAATTCTTTTTGAGTTTTATTTTTGCATTATTTCATTATTGTCTTTCTTAATTTTTTGGGTTTCTTTCTAAGTTTCATTTCTGCATTATTTTATTAATGTCTTTCTAAATTAAAGTTTATATACAAGTGAAATAACTTTATTTATTTCTATAATTTAAATGTCCAACAATTAATTAATTCAAACAAAAGTATTCATTTTTATTTATGTTAATAGTTTATTTATTAAAATTTTTTTTATTATTTGAAAAATCGAACATTAAACATGTTGTTTCTTAAGGGAATCCAAAGGGTTTATTAGTTCAGAGTGTAGTAATGGACTATATAATTCTATGCGCTGTTTGACTCAAATATTCACATTTCCTTTGCTTAATAATTGAGTCAATAAGTATAAATTCTAAATTAGTAAAAATAACATATTATTTATTTACATTTTATTATTTACATTTTATAATAAATACAAATAAACAAAATAAAATTTGTGAAACTGCTAAAAAAAATAAATTTTTCAGTTGTTTGTTATCATAAAAATTAGTCGTTCTTCTTCAGTCTTCCTTTCTCATAATCTTGTGCAAATCTGAATCCATTAAAGACTTTTGTAAGTAAACTGCTTAAAATAAATGTCGTTAAGTGAACGAACTCTTAACACTGCAATAAACAAAAGACTGACAGCAAACTCTCAACTTCTAAGATCTATTTTGACTTTTGGTAACATAAGCTCCTGGCTTTTATGTACCATTATTACCCATGCGAGACATATTAGAACCTAAGTTCAAGAATACATCTTACCAGATTTACTTTTTCAGATGTGTTTAATAAAAATAATTGGGATAACTTTGTCCTCTTCTGGTGTTATAATACTAAAGATCGAATTTTACGAAAACTGCTAGTAGTGAGGCTAGTCCAGTTTCCATGAATATAATATCTTATATAGTTCTCATTAACCTATTTACTAATCTTCCTTTAGTTCATATATTAGCCATCAGCATTACATGTGCATCTTTAACCAGTAACAACTGTGCTTTAAGTTCTTTTGCAATGTTTGAGTCAGCTTTTTTCAGCCTCAAGACCTCTAGTATGAACTGCAAGAATCTTGGCTACTGAATAGTTTAACAAGCTCAGCATATCTATATTAACTCTATTTACGTCATCCTAAATAGTAAGGATAAATACGGTATCCAAAAATCTATCACATTCTGTCTTATTTAATTTCCCTTCAAAATGTATATTGAGTTTTTTCTAATCATCTAGACTGCAATCTCTGTCTCATAACCTTAAAAGAATTTCTCTAAAACATTTTGTTCTTCTGAATCACTTGATTGACATTGAATTACTTCGAGTTTATACACCTCCTGGAAATTTTTGTATAATATTATACCATCGTTAGAAGTTGTATTACGTAAAATATCTTTGACATATATAGGAAAGTTTATCACTAGTGGAAGCTGTCCAAAATCTCCAAACAAGATGATGGATCATCCACTGAAAGGTTCATTATTGTTTTTAGGAAAGGCTTCTTTTATTTTTTTGTCGATTAAAACAAGCATTCTTCTCCTTATCATGCTTTTTTCATCAATAATAAGGTAAATTACATCTTTTAATCCTTTTTGTAATTGCTTAAGTCTGTTACCATCTAAATCTGAGCTTTTTTATTGAAAATTGATATCGACAGTGTTAAATGTATTGTTAAACCATTAATATAAAAGAAGCAACTTCTGTAGGTGTGATTACCTTCACTGGTACTTTAGATCTACTGCTTTCCATTGTATTTAGCTTCTTTCATATTGCCCTAATAAAATACGATTTTTCTGTGCTTGCCATATCTATAAATCACCCTGTTCATATGAATAAAGTATTGGAATGCTTTTGTTAGATAACTAGATATTTAGAATTTGGTAATAGGAAAACCATTGATCTCTGACTACAGTAAAGTTGAATTATTGCTTTGTATGTAATTAAGTATGTCATTAATAGTGATATCCTCCCTTTGTCTAGAGTATTTGAAAGTATAAACAAATGTATTATTCCATTATCTCCACTTTCTTTATCTGCTGAAATCTTGTCTATTAATCGATTGTTCTGTATCTGCAGAAGTATTTTGTCAATAGAATCATTTTCAGGTAAAGATTGAAGAATTTTTTGATCGATAATTATGTCTTCGTAATAACAGTTATTTGCTTTTAGCCACACTAGAGCATTACTAACTTTACCTCATGAAGTCTCTAAAAGTTGTTGAATTTGCTGATTGCTAACATATTACAGTACATCTAGAGATGATAGATTCTGTGAAAGCCGATTTGTGAATTCTTGAACATTTTAAGAAAAGTTAATGACATTTCCCCTATATCTGGTTTGTCTTCTTCAAAGTCGATATATTTTCATAACAGTGAACACTTGTGTTATAAGCATTTCTTTGATTTCTGTCAGCCCTTTAAATTCATTAAGAACGTCACCTAGATCTATATTATTTTTTGCAGAAAATTTATTAGATAATATCTTTTTCATGTAGCATTGCTGATATTTTTCTTTAACGAAAAACATTGATGGGATTCGCTCATTACATATGGGATATGATGAGAATCGATTTTTTTGCGAAAGTTTTACAACATCTGATGTTCATCTTCACTAATGGTTTGTGCTTCTTTTGGTAGTGTGTCAGAATAGGTTTAAAATTGTTTAGTCTAGGAAATATACTGAAATAACTTTTTAAATCTTACCCGCTTATGGCTATACTATTTATTCACCAACCAATAGCCAGTGAGAAGAGGTAATTATTTTGGCAATGAGAGTAATTATTTAATTTCTTTTCTTTAACTAGTCTACTGATTATTGAAAAAGCATTCGCAATGACAAGAAAATATAATTGGTTATTTTTGTTATAAGCATACTATCAAAATTGCTTTTTGGCTCACTTTTATTCTCAATTTTCCTTTTGTTCTCCCTCATTTTGACTGAACTAAAATCATTAAAATTTTACTTAAGAGTTCCAGACGTTTTTAGTAAAAAAAACACTTGACTATTTATTTTCTCTGTCAAGAACTAAACCAAAAATCTCTCTAAACCCTTACAAATATGAGAAAAAACAACAATATTTCCACGTCTGAGAACTTAATTTTATTTAAAATCATATTGTCTTAAAAATATAAAAAATAAAAAGAAAATAGCTGAAAGACCAAGATAGGAAAAAAATTTTGCCTAAAATCTAACTGAATTAGAGAAAGAAAAAAATAATTCAACATTTAAAAAGTTGAAAAGCAGGGGTTCTAGGAAAGAATATTTTTTTCATGCAAGATTTTAATCAATTCTTTAGCAGAACTATAACTGAACTGGAAACCTACCAAAGAAGTCAGTTTCAGTCAAGGAAAAAAACTTGTTAAACAAAAAAAACAAGCATTACCTTGTCCACTATAACCATAATTGTAACAAATCCAACCTTTATCACCAAAAGGTTTTAACTCTATCCTAATTCCACCTTCTCTATAGGGTCTAAGTCTGCGTTTTTTTGCCACGATTTCCAATTCTTTCATAAACAAATTAGGTCTTACTTCTTTACATCCTTGAATAATCTCTTGAGTGACTTGAGGATCGGGTTCAGTTTAACTGTTTCTTTCATTCTATTTTGAAATAAAATGAGATTAGTAAATTCTTTAAAAAAATAAGAACTATAAAGAGATTCCTACATAAGTTCCACCAAGGATAGCTTCATATTTTTCTTCATTTTCATCTTTAGTGCAAGTGATGAAACAAGTTTTTTGTCCTTCATTTCTTTTGAATTTAAATCCAATTGGCTTGTCCAAGTATATTTTTAGCGATAACCACTTGTCCTCCAATAGGAAAGAGTTTGTTTTTTTCATCATCTTCAACAAGTTCTTTTGCTCCTAATTCTGAGCAGTTGATAATGACATCAGTTTCTTTTTCGAAAACTTCTCAGAAATTATTAATAGTTTTTTTTCCCAAACTCCACCCAAGGAAATGTATTGATTAAACAAGTAATTCAAATATTTTGTTAGATGAATAGACACTAAAAAGAAAAAGAAAATAAATTGGTTGTTTTTTATGAAATAAGAAAAAATATTATTATTTATCAGTCTGATGTTTAACTCCAAAATAAACTCCTTTAGGCAAATCACTTTTTTCAATATTTTGGTAGGTTAATCATGCTCTTAAGCTCATTCAGTTGTGAAAATTCCCTCCTTAAACTAAGGATGTTCGAATCCTTTTTCATAATATTCACAAAAATCCTCTATCTTCATTATGCCATTTTGCGTTGATTCTTTCGCCAATTCCCAAAAATGGAAGAAAGTTTGCTTGTCAAATTCTGAAGATGATGTTTATTAGTTTTAGTTGCTTTTATCGATACATTTATTAAGAACATTTAATTACCTTGCTGACAAATGTCCTCGCGAATAACGAAACTTCTCCAATCGGCATCAGCTCTGATAAATTAACTTTGATTCGTTTTAAATAGGAAATTTAAAAATAACAAAAAAAATAGATTACTAACAGTGGACTAGTGTAGTAAGGATTTGAACTGTTGGGAAAGTCTCTAGCAATTATTTTACTTCATATCCCTCTTTTTTAAGGAAAAGGGTAGTGGTTAATTCAGCCAATACTGAATTATAACTTATATTTAAAGTTTGAAGTTTTTGTTATTTTGATGGGGATTTTAAATCTTGAATGAGCTGTTCTTTCACCATCTAATAATAAAACTGCAATTCCTGATGTTGCAACTGCAATAACAATTTCATTATTGCATCTTACTTTTGCAAAAGCATGTTGAACAGAAAGGTTTTTCCATAACCTCTAGGACCATCAACAAAAAATACTGTTTGTGTTGTATTTTCCATTTCATTTTCAAGTGTTTGGATGATGCTATCATAAATTTTTCTTTAATCAATATTTAAAAGATTTTCTTGATTTAAAAAAGCTTTTAAATTATCAAAATTGTAATTTAATTTTTCCATTATTAAATCTGATTTTTCAAATTCTTTATCTTGATCAACTAAAGAATAATCAAGTGAAGTAATAGAATAATCTTTTAAGCATCTCTCATATAGTAATAAAATTTTTCAATATCTGTTAATGTCTTTGTAATTATAATAGCAAAATCATTATCACTTAAATTTTCAGTATTTTTTAATTGTTGTTGATATTTAAAATCTTCATTTAAATCATTAATGTGATCCATTAAAAGTTTGAATGCATCTAATTCTCTTGGATCACAAAATAATAAAATAGAGGCAAATAATTGTTTTAATTTTGATGGCATCATGTAACTTGCAGCTTCTTCAAGACATTTGTTAAATTCTCCATTTTCTTCATCTAACAATCCAAGTTTCTGTGCTGTTTTCTCAAAACTATCATAAACTTTTCTATTTATAGTTTTTACATATTCATAAGAGGTAGCACCTTCAACTAAATTTAACAAAATAAAATCTTTCCTTATCCCTTGGACTGCAAGTATACATCCTTGAAATCACTTTTTCACCACCTCTTTTTCGTCGTTGCCAATTTCCATCTTTCCATATAAAATGTTTTGGAAAATCAACATATCATAAGTTATTTATAATTGGAGATAACATTAGGGTATCATCTAAGCCCCTCTGTATGAAAAAAATAACCAAGATGAGATGTTTCGATACTTCAAAATAAAGGAATGAAAATCTTTACTCACACCAAGATTCCACAAAATCTTCAGTGCATATACCAGCTCATGATGTTCGTCCCAATTAATTGGTAACCGAAAAACGCCAATAAGAAACATTCGATAAGCCTTGGAAACAGGCAAATCCATCCCCCATATTTGTACTTCAAGTCCTATACGCAAACAAAAATAAATATTTTATTAACTAGCACAAAAATCAAGACTAAGTTCTTTTATTACTTACCATGTATATGAAAAAACCAAGTACGCAAACGTCTCAGAACTTTGTAATCCCCATGATTAAATTTTTTAGCTATATCATTAAGAAGATCACGACTTCCAAAATATCCCTTTACATGGTCCTTTAAATAGCGAGGCAAAGTAGCCACATGATAGCTCTACCATACCTATTTCAAGTCCTTTATTGTCAGGCGACTGAAAAGAACCATCAACCTTCATACCCTTGGGTTTATCATCTTCGGGTTTGAGATTACGTCGTACAAATCGCTGATTTGCGCTAGCTTTAAGATGAACCTCTCCTCTATTTTTTGAAAGAAACTTGTATATTTTAATATAAGAAAAATGAAATGAAAAACAAATATTATTTTTGGTACTGGAATCATAAACATACGGTACATATATAACATGATCAGTGGTGTTTGTAAGATATTATAACATTGGATGAATCATAAGCGATCCCAAAAGCGCTTCATTTTTGTTAATACTATGAAAAGCTGATGCCATATTGAATACGTTTTTTGCGCTTCAAAATTAAGATGAATTAAAAAATAAATAATGAGATAAAATAAAACAGTACTTCTGCAAAATCAAAATACTTACAACCATAATAAGACATCTGTAACAAATATCATTTCTTTATTGTTTTTACGGTCAAATGTGACATTGTAGACATTCCTTATACTCATTTAACGAATTCTGTTATCGATTAATTAAAAAAATCAAATATAAATAACATTTTCGTTGAAAACAAATGATAAGTTGTACTTACAGTCTCTAATAGTGTAGTGAATAGATTTTCCGCCTCAGATGATAAATTACAATGCGGATATTCAATGCTGGAATTTAAATAATTCCAATCATCTTGTTCGATCCATTTTGACTTCCTGATCTTTGGGCCAATTGCGTATGATACCTAGACATGACGGGCTACATATAAATGGATACAATTGTACAGGTTAATTTCAGATTAGAAGTCATGAAGTGAAGAAATGTCAAACTTACTGTGATTTATGTAAATTTTCAGGACCACGAATTACTTCATTGATGGATTTGCCAGAAGGCAATAACCAAACATCACTTGGACTGTCTTCATCGGGATACTTTTTTATATGCTTTTGAAAAGATAACTGCCTCTCCAGTTCGATGTTTTGATCTATCTCGTGGTTGTTATAATCTAGTTCGTCATCCTCACAACTATCCACATTTTTTGCTTGTGTTGTGGTAGATGACATTGATGTACTATCAGTAGATTGGGATGGCTGAACATCATTGTGATCAAAGCTCATAGATCTTTCAGTATAATCGTCGCCCTTTTCTTTGGTCTTAGCCTATTCACGAAACAAATATAGAAAAAATTTTTGAGGAATTCACGTTAAACAAATCCTTATCGTCGTAGGGTTAACATTCTATGCTGACCTGTTTAGAGCTAACTGACCCCTTATTCTGCAGATATACAATAATAATTTAAAAAATGTTCACATAAAATTTAAAGTAACATAAAACGCTACCATTATAGCGACTTTTTTTGGAAGAGATAACTGTTTCTTCCGCTTTTCTCGGATAGGCATGACAGGTTGAAAGTCATCATCGGACTAAATACACAAAGAAGGTGTTAAAATTACCTTTATCAAACAGCCAATATTATGCTGATTCTCTCAATTTATAGAAAAAAAAGAGTTTCTATACCTCTTCCTGTTTTCTCTTAGAATTATTGACTGTTCCTGAATTAATCAGAGAGTTTATAGTACTCCCGGTAATTGTTGAGCTGTGTAGATGAATTATGGGTTTACTAGCTGGTTTACATTCGTAAGATTCTACCCAATTTCTGGCTTCTGACCGATCAACCTAGAATAAATAGAAATTTTAATTATATTCTTGACAAGTGACTCAAAATCCTCCGTCTAATTTTTATCCCACCAAGTCGCCCCGCAGGCTTAACATCAGATGAGCCCGCAGTTCACCTGGTGCCTCGGTGGTGCAAGTGCTGGGTCACCCCTCAGGTTTGAACATCAGACAAGCCCACAGTTTATCTGTGCCCCACACTTGCTTTGTAGCTCGACCCGCAGACTTGAATGATGGAGAACCCACAGATCTCCACCACGCTACTTATTTCTTTTCGTTCTAAAAAAGCTCTTATACTCGCCTTATATTTAGCCAGCAACTTTTTTGCCATATCATATCTTGGGCCTTTTTCAGATTCGAGGCTATCAGCTATAGTTTCAAGAGAGAGAAGGTAGACTTCTATTTTTCGCTGAAATGTTTCTTCACCGCATTCATCCAAAAACTCACGAATATTCCATTTCATAGGTTTTCGATCGAAATATTTGTGTACTTCGTTAATGTTCATTGTATCTAGTATGTTGATAGTTGGGCTGAATAAGAAAAAAGCGAAGAATGAGTTCTACAAAATCCAAGCCACTAATGATTAATTTTTATATGAGGTAGATCATTAAAGATGCACGATTTTAGCAACTCATTTTTTATTTAAAGTCACATGATTCTGATCGTTATGATACTAAATTTTGCAAAGAGAAAAAATTCGATCAAATATCCAAATAATTTTTCAGTGAAACGAATGAAATATATGATGCTATCAAAGAGGGAGGGAGTACGCGGATCCTAGGCCATTTAATGCGAGTCCCAGCACCCACATTTACATAAAATATCTATAATTAATAAAATTATTTCTCTATATCTAACTACAAGATTCTCGCCCCCATACTCTTTTACTACACCAGATTTCCGAAATAAATTATATAAATTATCCCAAACATATTTACAGAATTTTTGTCTATCTATATTACTCCTACCAACACAGACTATGTAAGATTATTTCTCACAAAAGAACTTCTCTGAGATGAAATAATTTTGAACCTATAGAAAGAATTCTTAAGAAGGTAAGGTGAGGATTCTGATTCACACTTACCGCTATACTTCATTTTCATAATGTTCAACACTGCCTCATATTTAATGAATCTGTTGCTTAAGAATGGGAAAAATTAGAAACCTTGTAATAAGATTTTTTTATCGTGTTGCTATTGCTGGAAAATTCGATATATTGCACACTGTATCTGGTGACAGAAAAACTACACTACAGATTAAACATGTGATAGTGATCACAATTTTTTTGGCGAATGTCAAATTTACAAGAAAGATAATATGTCCGCTTTATCTTTATAAATTCAGTATTTTTTTGCATACAATTTTCAGTATCTAGTATACGGAAATATTTACAAATTTATTACGTTTATTATACGTTTTTAAACATATTATTTCCGTATACTTTCCTTATACATATTATTTATATGGATTATGTTAATATGATCACATCACAAAAATCTAATCAACAGATTCATAATAAAAACTTTGACACTACCTATATATAAAGATCAACAAGAGGTCTTCTTTGTTGTAAAACTTTGAGAATATGTGGAAAAGTTCAAGAATATATGCAATTACTTGATTTTTGGATTCATGATATCTAACATAACTGTTAAAGATGGTTCCCATAATTATTTTTAAAATTTTTAACTAGTTGCAACTAAAGTTGCAACACTTTGAGTTGCAACTATTTATGAATTTTTATATTAAAATAAATTTACAAGGAGTTGCAAACAAGTTGCAATTTACCGAATTGAGAATTACAATGTTTGATTTAACCATTCTAGCCTGATTTTAATCCCAAATAATATTTCAAAAAAATTTTACTATTCT
>CAMKVN010003203.1:0-11116 GCA_946474995.1 Funneliformis geosporum
TACTTGTTTGATTTGAGCCAGGTCATTCAATAATTTTTGCGGAGAATTAAAACCGGTAGAGTTATGACCATTAAATAAAATATAAATTATATAAAACAAAATAGAGCAATCTTAACAAAAAATATATGTCCCCGTGTTTCCACCAAGAAAAAATAAAAGAAATCGACAATAATTTAGTCGAAATAAAGAAAAAAATAAATGAATTAGAAATTAAAAGTCAAAAAATTAAAGATAAAAAACCACACCTATTAACGCAATTAGAGGATTTAAAAAAGGTAGAAAAAGAACTTGACCAACTAACTAGGAAAATTAAAGAAAAAGAAAATCAGTTAAAAGATACTTCACCTAAAACTGAAAAAGAAAGAAAAAGGTTACAAAATGAAATAGAAGATTCAAAAAAAGGACTTAAAAAAAAACTGAAAGACAAATCGGTTCAACAAGGTAATTTACGTAGTACATTTCTTAACAATGGTGGTGATAAATTAGGTATTTTATCACTTGAACTAGCAGATTTACTAAGTAGAGAGAGAGAGAGAGAGAGAGAGAGAGAGAGAGAGAGAGAGAGAGAGAGAGAGAGAGAGAGAGAGAAATTGGCTCTAACTTGTTCTTGTTCGGAGCATAAAGAGGAAAAAATACTCGAAGAAGAAGATTGAGAGGCCGAAACTCCTACTAGTGAAGAAAACACTTTTTCTTTTGAACAACCAACAAAGGAAAATTTTAAGGTTTTCAATGAGTTATTAGCAAGTAGTTACGAAATTAGACATTGAAAAGAATGTGTTTTTCGCTTAGAACAAAAACTTTCCTTTTATAAAGAAATTATTGAAGTAGAAATCTCCGCTATTAAGGATGATCACTTAGCCGAGATTGAGCAAATGAAGAAAAACAGTCGGGAGAGAAGAAAATTGGTTAAAAAGACAGTTAGTGAATGAAAGAGCAAAATTAAAAATTACCAATGGGATTTAGAAATCAAGCGAGAAGAAGTTAAAGTTTTAGAAAAAAAAACTAAACAGCAAGCTTCCGAATTAACTTATCAAAAAGAACTCTTTCAAGACCAAAAAGAAAAATATCTCTGGGAAATTGAAATAAAAAATAAAGCGATAAAGTCTGCCCAAACTCAAATAAATAATTTGGAAGAAGAAAACGAGGAATTATTTCAAGAAAATGAAATTTTACGGGATGAATTAGAAGCCGGATTAAAAGATAAACAAAATAAAGAAAGTCGCCTTAATACTTTATTTAGCCAACGACAAGTATTTCAAAATAGATATAATATCAAAAAAGGGAAAGTTAGCAATTTAGTCCTTGAACTGCAAAAAGAGCAAACAAAAAATGCCGATATTCAGCATAAATTATTCGAAACTGAACAAGAAAATAGGAGACTCCAATATAGAAATATTGAGTTAGAAACTGATTTAACTAATGCTCTCCAAAAGAAAAGTGAATTAAGAAAAAGGCTGATTGAAATTAAAAGGAGTCATAAGTCCTCAGTTCAAAAGGCTCAAGCCGCTAATTTATGCCGAGATTTAATTAAATATGAAAGCATTGGAGAACTGGAAAATGATAAAGATAATGCACTTAAGCAATTTATTTCTCAATCTACCGGTTCGCTAATTGAAACAGTGGCTAATTGTCAACAACATTTAAAAGTTACTGATTTAACTAAACTTACTACTACTCATCCGATGCCTAAAGGGAAGTCTTTAACTGATTTAATTACTTTTTATCACGCTAACCAAGGTAAACCTTCAACTTCCACTCAACTCTTGGAGTTAGAAGTACCTAATGAAACTCCCATCGTGAACCAAATTATTCAGGAGTGTGAATTAGGACTTAACCAAAATAGTAGTTTAAACCAAGTGATTGAGCGAATCAATCAGTTAATTAAAGTTAAACCACCCATCACTAAACCTGTTAATCAGTCAACTGATACTCCGTTTGGGGAGAGTTTAGAAAAAATTGTGGAAATTGATTTAAATGGTTTAGAAAAGGAATTAGGAATTAGGTTGTCAAGTGAAATAAAACAGCAAATTAAACAAGTTGCTAACTACCGAGAATTAAGTTCCCTCCGAAACCAAGAAATTAAGAATTATTTAGAGAAAAGTCAAGGAGGTATAATAACTAGTCAACCACTGCAAGCAGTAGTTAAACCGTTCGGAGGAAAAATAGTTTTGGTCAGTTGGTTAGTGCTAAGTTTATTAATGATTGCCGCTTTCTTATTAAGAATAAAGGTAAAACAGAAAGAGAAAAAAAGGATTTAGTTCTCGTCTAACTTTTTTACTTTCAAAAAAGACTTGGAGACCCATTTGCTTATGTAAAAAAGGCTGGTTAAGATAAATATTTTGGGTATAAACTGGAATGTTTCCCATTTTCAGTAAAGGTTCGCGTTCGTGTCAACCTCTCCTCACTTCTACTTTTTTCTTTTCTTAATTTCAATAAGGTTGTTCTAAATCAAAACTACCGAATTTGATAATGGGTTCGGGACTAAAATAAAATATTATGAAAGAAATTATAATAATTGAAACTTCCAATGCCAATAAATTAAAGACTATTCTCACTAAAAACCATATCGAACACCAAATTATTTATAATGAGACTTTAACCACTAAAAAACCTAGCAAAAAAGATAAATTACGGGAATATATTGAAATGAAAAGTAAAGAGGATATTTTTGCGGATTATGGTAAGGCTTTACAAGATAAAGAATTAGAAGCGGAAAAGTCTCTTTTAGAAAATGACCTTGACTAAAAAAATTAAAGTGAAACCGGTAATTGGTGAAGTAAAAAAAGGCGAAGTTTACCGCTATTGAATTTGAAAACATGAAGCGATTGGCACGGAAATTAAAAAGGAAAAGCGACTAGGAGTAATTATTTCTACTAATGGACTAAATAAGTGAGATAAGCGGTTTGTGATTATTCCCTTAACTAGCAAAAAGTTAGGAGAAATTTATCGTTATGAGGTTCGCACTTTTGTTGATAGTAAACATGGTAAGGCTTTAATCGACCAAATCAAAACAGTGGATAAAAAACGACTAATTAAGAAATTAGGACAATTAACTGAAAAAGAAATGGATGCTATTCACGAAAAACTATTAGGAATATTTGATTTATGGGAATACTTAAAGAAACGAAGTTCAGCGATAAGCAAAAGAGAGTTAACGTAAAAACACCAATAATAATTGCTTGTCTATCACAGAAAGGTGGAGGTGGCAAATCTACCCTAACTCGCTGTCTAGCGGTGGAATTAACCAAACAAAAGAAAAGTATTTTACTCGCCAAAAAAGGAAAAAAGTCTTCTCGAACCTAAATAATAAAACAGTAAAATAAAAGTTATAGAGAATAATTTATATAAATATTATGATAGGTTTTGTAAACAATATAAAATTTAAATGCGATAAATGTCAGATAGTACAAGAAACATATTCAGCAATGATCAAAGGTTCTAATAATACTAAACTGTGTAAGAAATGTGGGGAAAATGTTTGTTTTATTTGTGGTAAAAAGGAAACCAGAAAGGAGTGAATTGAGGATGTAGATTGTTGTGGAAACAAAGTTAGGAGAGAAGTGGAAGTTAAAATATTTAATCAAATAGAAAAACAAGAAGATAATCCAAATGAAGGAATATGAGTTTACTATTGCCACGAACACCAAACAGAGGCTCAAAAATCTCCCTATTTATTTACCGAAGCAGAAAAGAAGGTGCTTCGCGAACAACAAGAAAAAGAACATGACAAGAAACGAGACCAAGAAAAACGAGAAACAGAAGAAAGATTAAATAACCAAAAAAACCTTTTTTTTCATGAAGGACGAACTGATAATAATAGGGAAGGACAAATATATAATGTCTATTTAGGTAAAGAAAACGGTCAAAATTATTATTTAATGATCCCTTCTGACCATCCGGTATGAAAAGCAACTGATCCTGCCGCAAAAAAGATGGTGAGTATCATAAAAAATGAAGGAAATTACCTTTTTCTGGTTGAGGGAGTGGAAAATATTCCCATTGAGCAAAGCCCCTCCGGTTACTGAAAATATTTAAGTAGTGAAAGAAAATCGCAAGGTATAACCGAACCTATTTTTCATAAAATTGTTGAAATGAACCATAAAATTACTTTTGCCGAAGCGGATGAAAACCCCGAAAAAGATAAGCCAGTTAAAAATAACCCAACTGATAACCCTCCTAACTCTCTGCCCAAAAAACCAATCAACAACCAATTTCTACTTCAATACTTTCAAAAAAACAGTATCAAGTCAATTAAGTTAGAAGATCAAACCTTAATCGTTGAAAAAAATGATAATTCAATTTCTGCTAGTCCTTTCGCTAAGTTCCCCGAACTAACAGGATTAGTCCGCTATTTAGAAAACCGGACTAATAAAAAGGTTAGTCGCCAAGAATTAGAAACAAAAAATAATTCTGATAATACCTCCCCTCACACTAAACCCCAAGATAATACTTGAAAGATAGGGTGCGGAATAGGTGGAACACTGGCAATTATAGTAATGATTGGACTATTCCTTAGAAAGAAGAAAAGGAAAAATAAATAATAAAACTAAATAAACTAATAAGAAAGCAAAGTTACCTTTTCTTTTTCTATCTCTTCTAAATTTAGGGTTTGACTAACTTGAAATTTACCAGAACTAATTCTTCTTAACTGGCTAACGGTGGCAATGGTTCCTAATTTTTCCGCCATATCTTTTACTAAACTACGAATGTAAGTGCCTTTACTACACTCGGCTAAAAAATTTATCTTTGCTGCTTGAGGGGAATAGTTTAATAATTTTATTTCTTTTATTTTCACCAGCCGTGGAGGAACTTCCATTAAAATGCCTTTTCGAGCATACTGATACAGTTTTTTGCCCTTTATTTTTATGGCGGAGTACATTGGGGGCTTTTGTCAATATTCGTAATCATTAAAAGAATTGATAATAGTTTGAACGTGGTTTTCGGTAAACACTTGTGGCTTTTGAGTTTTAATAATTTTACCTATTATATCACCCGTATCAGTTTCTAAAAATAATTTCATTTCTACTTCATAAGTTTTGGATTGACCAGTTAATAAGTTGCTCACTTTAGTGGCTGCACCGAGCATAATTATTAACAAGCCGGTCGCCAGTGGATCCAAAGTTCCCGCATGACCTACTTTTTTTATTCCCAGTTTTTTCCGAATAATTTCCACCACTTTGTGCGAAGTAATTCCCGATGGTTTGTCAATTAAAAGTATACCATCCATATCTAAATTTAAGTAAAAATATTATTTATTATAAAACTTGTTCCGGAGTTTAAAAATTGATTGCAAAAAATCCTCCTAATTAAAGAGAATCCGCTATCAGATCAGGAGTTCCGGTTAAAGAACAGGTGCCATCAATATTTTTAGGAAATGCAATTAGTTCTTTTAAACTTTTGACTTGTAAAATGGTGGCTAATAGGCGGTCAATTCCAAGGCCGATTCCTCCGTGTGGGGGTGCGGCAAATTCTAAGGCTTGTAAAAAATAACCAAAATTTTTTACTCTTTGCTCTTGGTTATACCCTAATATTTCCAATACCTTGGATTGTAATTCGGCATGGTGAATCCGGATACTGCCGCTTAGTATTTCCTCCCCATTCAGAACTAAATCAAAAGCCTCGCAAATTACTTTTTCTGGTTTAACTTGGTTATTCAGCAAAGGTTTAATATACTTTTTTTGTGGAATAGTGAAAGGATGCCGGAAGGTTTCATATTTTTTAGTTTCTTGGTTATACTCAAAAAGCGGTCAATCAGTTATTCACAAAAACTTCAACTCTTTTTCATTTTGCGGGTTAGAGCGTAAATCTGGTTTATCAGTGCTGTATTTTTGCATAACTTCTTGGTAGGTTAAAGCGAGAAAAGGAGTTTTTATTTGGTAGCCAAAAGTTTTTTTTAAAACCGTTTTGAGAAACTTTTCAACCAGTTTTTTAATTTCTTTTACTGAAGTAAAACTTAACTCTAAATCTAATTGAGAAAATTCAATTTGCCGATTACTACGGGCATCCTCATTCCGGAAAGATTTAGCAATTTGATAATATTTTCCCAGACCGCCAACCATTAATAACTGCTTAAAAACTTGGGGTGATTGAGGCAAAGTATAATAACGACCTTTAAGATTGGAAGGAACTACAAAACATTTAGCACCTTCGGGGGAACTTTGAGACAAAATTGGGGTTTCGATGTCAATAAACCCCTTTTTGTGAAAAAAATTTCTTAATTCATAACAAAATTTATTTTTAATAAGCAGTAATTTCTTACTACTAGAATTGCGCAAATCTAAATAACGATAGCGATATTTATTATCCTCTTTAACATTAACAAAGGGAAAGGGAAGATCTTTATTAGAACTATTAGCATTAATTAATTGAAATTTAGTCAATTCAATTTCTAATTCTGCTTCTTTCTTTGAGACTTTTTCGCCTTTTTTTATTTTAATGATACCTCCTATTTTTAACAAATCGCCTTTTTTTATGTCTTTTAGTTGTGAAATTAATTCTTTATTTTTAACTACAATTTGGATACAACCACTACTGTCCTGACCAGTAATGAACCACAATGAATTGCCTTTTTCATTAATGTTAATAACCCAAACATAAAGTGTAGTTTTTTTATTTAAATTTTTAAGGGTTAGCTTGGAAATTAGTGAGAAAGAAGTCATTATCTATTTTAATAAATTAATTTTAGGTTTTTTAACGTGGTTGGTGGCAAAGTTTAGTACAAACAAGGTTAATTTTCCAAGTAAAAAGATATTCGGTTTTCAGTGAATATTTTCTTAGTTAAAAGACTAATCCTCCAAATCTAGCACTGTTTTTAGAGCTTTTTCTACTTCTTTTATAGTTTCTTTGTCTACGGCTCTAATTCTTTGTAAAAGAACTTTGCTTGGCTTGTCTAAACTGGTTTCTTTGGTGTTCTTAACAAAAAACTTCATAGTCGGCAACTTCTTTAATCTCATCGGAAGTCAAAGAAGCCATAATTATCTGTTCATCCAATTCATTTTGAATGTCATTGCTAACTACTAAGGTTAGCCTTATTTTGTTAATCTCCTTTTCGCTTTTGTGGTTAAAATCAACTAGTCAGATTTGCCCTCGTTGGGGGAATTTTGGTTTGATTTTACTTATTATTTAATTCCATCTGCGATAGTGTCTTCCTAAATTTTATTACATTGTTAGAGTTTTTTTATAGCAATTTAAAATCCTGAATCCTTAAACAGCAAGGGTTTAGTCCTAACTCAGACTATCACTAATTTCTAATCATGTAATAAAACTTCATTCACCTTAAACCTATCTATTTTTTCCTAATTTCAGTTTGTAGTTTTTTAATCTAGCACTTATTATTTTTAGTCCTTAATTTTCTCAACAACTCTCCGATAGAGGTTAAACTTACTAGTAATAAACCAATCCAAATAAGTCTTTCGGTATTTCTACTAGCTTGAACCGTTTGAACTTATTTTTGTTTATTCTCAGTTTGATACTGGGATAACTGTTGCGAAACCTTAGCGGACAAACTTTTTAACTTGGGTATAATCGTTTATTTGTTTTATATTTTAACCTTTTTGCCAATTCATCCCCACCTAAAAGGGGATGAGGGTGTTATTGGCTAATTTTTGATAAATTATAATTGAACTAAATTATATGTCTTTATCACTCTTTTCAAGGGGGGGAGGAATGATCCAAACCCCCATTAAAATTATTTATTTTTTTCTTTTTCTGGTTCAACTTGCGGCAAATTATTATTTTGTTTCATCAATACCCATCCCAAAGTTAATAAACTACCAATCGCTAACACTCCTAAACCAACACTTAGGGTAGTAGAACTACTATTTTTATCTTTTAATTTACTAAATTCAGTTTTAATTATTTCACTTCTTACTTCTTGTACATCATTAGCTGAGGAAGCATTTTGAAGTTTTTGTTTTTGATCATCAGAAATTTGGAAACCTCAATCTTTTCACTCAGTATTAGTTTTATCAACCAGAGCCTTTTTAGTGATTGTATTAGCATTCTCTTTATTACCATTTTCTAATTCAGAGATTTTTCGTTTTTTAGATTCTACATCAGTTCTTAAATTATCCCTTTCCGATTTAACTGTATCATAGTCAGTGTGAGTACAAGAGGAAGTTGGTCTGCCTTTTAATTTTTTGATTTCCTCAAGAAGTTTCTGCTGATCAGCACTATCTCCTAACCCCAACTCTTTTCTTATGGCTTCTCAATTCTGTTTTAATTGGTCTTTTTCTGCTTCAACTCCAGTTAATTTATCTTTGGCCTCCTTGGCTTCTTGTTTGGCCGCATCTCTTTCACTTGTTAGTTGGCTATTGGCTCCTGCTTTTATTTTGTCTTTTAACTCATCTTTATTAAGTTTGCCGCTACTATCTATTGGTAAAGGATTTTTTTCATCTATACCTGCCGTTTCCCTAACCACTTTTACTACCTCTTTATAGTAATCCAATTTGTCAGAATGAATAGGTGAAATCTTAGTATCCCCATCCTTGTTTAATATCTGAGTTTTTTTTAAGTTTTCAAGCCCATTTAGTTCATCAAGATTTGGATTTTTCTGTATGTAAAGTTTTTGTAAAGCTACACAGTGAGCAAGAGCAATTTTGTCAAGGTCATTTTCTCCAACCATTAACTCTTCTAAAATATTATCCTCCGCTTCACTCGCAGTGTTAACTTTTAACTTGTTAAGATCTATTTTTTTAATTCCTCCAGTGCCACCAGTTTTTTTGTTTTTGGACAAATTAATTTTTTTTAATTTTGGACAGTTTATAAAAACAACCTCATCTAGTTCATTATCGTCAAGTTCAATTTCCTCTAAATCTAGATAATCCTTAATTTCTAAAACACCGGTTAATTTATTTGCTGCTACATCTGAATGAGCTGGGTTTCATGCTTCGTTTGCCCCCCAATGTTGTTTTGAGACCTGAATGTTTTACTATTTTTTTCGTATTTTTAGCGATTCCGCTAATTCATGTTGCTGAGTCTACCATATTTTTATTTTTGATTTATTGTAATATTTTTTTAGATATAATATTAATATTTGTAAGTTTTTACATAATTTAATCTTTTTCTTCACAATTTGTTATCATCCCATCTTTTGTTTGTCATACTTATGAATTATTAAATTTTCATTTTTGCTACTTGTTCAATGTAAGCTTTTAAATTATCTCTCATCTCCCCCGTATCACTTAAAATATCTTCCGCTAATTCAATCACTTTTTCCTCTTCATCCGCCCATTTCCGCAATTTATCGTATTTGTTTAATTTCTCCTGCTGTTCAGAATTGAGAGTAACCCCACTTCCTGAACCTCCTGCTGCTGGCTTGGCTTGTAATTCTGTATCAACTTGTTGGGCAGATTTGTTTGGAAATTTATTTGTTCATTCATCAAGTTTATCTTTAGACACTAGTTTATCTTGCCAATTGCTTGGTAAAGGATCATTTGGGTTCAATCCCAAAATTGCATTTATTTGGTTTGAAGTAGGACGTTTTTTTAATTTGTCTATTTCATCCTTTCAAGTACTTAAATTACTGTCATTTAATCCTAATTTGTCTTTTAATCCATTTTCATAATCTTTAACTTTATTGTTAGCATTATCTAAATCACCTTTTTTAACTAATTTGCTTTCTCAACCACTAGGTAAACTATCACTATTATTTAAACCTAATAATCCTTTAACCTTATTTAATTGAGCCTGAAGTTCCTCAAAATCACTCTTTTTTGGCCTTTTACTATAATCATCATCTCACTCATCTTTATTAATTGGAATATCAGGTCTGTTTTCTAACCTAGTTAGTTGGCCAGCAATATCACTCGGTTTTTTGTCTCCAAATTCTTTTTTTCATTTCTCTAACTCTTCCTTAATGCTATCATAATCAGTTGGTTTCAAGTCTCCTTCTTTATGTTTTTCTAACTCAAAGCCATTATCTTTAGCAATCTGTTCTATTTTATCTTTATCTTTAAGGTCAGCGGGGTTAATGTAACCTTTGAATTCATTAGTTTTAGCATCTACTGCTTTAGTTAAGTCATCTTTAGTTGGCCGTTCTTTTAAATCATTTAACTTACCTTCTCAATCATCAGGCAAAGGATCATCTTTTGCTGAACCTACTGCATCATTAATTTTTTCCTTTCATTTTTTAAACTTTTTGCCATTAAGTCCTGGAGTATCAAGCAAGTTAATTGATTCTAGTTTAGTTAAATTTTCTAACCCTTCTACTTCAATAAGACTTGGATTGCGAGCGACATTTAAACGAGTTAGGTTAGGAATTTTACTAACATCAATTTTGGTTAACTTATTGTCAGGAAAGTCTAATCAAGTCAAATTAAGACAGTCTTTGTCAAAAACCACCTCAGCAATTTCATTATTATTAAAATAAACCCTTTTTAATTGGGGGCAATTTATAATAGTTAATTTGGTTATTTTGTCTTTAATCTTTTTACCCCATCTTCTAAAATCAATTTCTTCAACCTTAGTGTAACCTTCAATTATTAATTCATCAATCAATTCTTCTCCTGCCTCCTTGTTTTTCTCATATAACCCTATTTTGTTAACCTTTTTGTCTTGATAGGTGGTATTTAACCACTCTTGTGCATTTTTTGTCATATTATTTATTGTTTATTAGTATTTACTTCTATGTAAGTTTGATACCTTTCTACATCCAATTGCTCTTCATAGCGGTCTTTTCCAAAATAATCCTTTACGCTTTCTTCTAAGCCCTTTCATTTTTTAATCTGCTTTGCTGTTTCGGCAAAGTTAGTTGGATCTATACCAACTCCTTTCAATAACTTTTCTAGATCTTCGTTTGTTTTTAACAAACTTTCTAAGTTCTTGGAATCAGGAATATCAGATAACTTCTTATTACCTAACTTGGCTTTTAAAGTATCATCTTTTAAATCGCCTACACCTAATGTGGTAATGGCATTTGCTGCATCACCGCCAGCAGTTTTTAATCCATCGATCTTTGTTTGATCGATTTTGTCGCCATCACTATTAACCAAGTCTGGACTATTATCTTTTACTAATTTCTCATACTCATCACTTTTTGATAACTCCCCATCTAATTTGCTTTGTTCAAACCTCCCATTAGTCAAAATTCTAGCATTATTTGGATGATTAACAACAT
>CAMKVN010003204.1:0-11116 GCA_946474995.1 Funneliformis geosporum
GGATTAATGGTTGTAAAATTATGAATGTTTTTTGTAATTGTATTAGCAGTCACCAGATTTGCAGATTTATCGCAACTTGTAATTTTAAATTTTGCAGTTAAAATAATTAAATTAGTATCTTTTTTTTTGAAAATTAATCAAATATAAAAATGTATCAATATTTTTTTATATTTTTTTAAAAAATTATTATACAAAATTAATAATTGTTTAGTTTCCTTTTTTAGATAGGTCAGGTCGGATCGGGTCAAATGTATATTTAATTCAGGTCAATTTTATGTCTGACCTGACCTTATCAGGTCAGGTCAAGTCAATTATCCGATCTGATCTAACCTGTTCAGAGCTCTATGATTAATATATTAATCATAAAGTATTTTAATATAAATTTTTAGTTTCTAAGTAACACCAAATTTTTATTTCATAATTAAAAGATAAAACTTATTATAATATATTATATATTTATAAAATTAATTTAAAAAAAAGTTTTTTTAAATATTAATTATTTATAAAAGTAAATCAAAGAAAATTTATAATAAATAAGTAAGCAAATTTGCTTACGAAATCATATGGTCTCAGAAATAATTATTTATTTTTTATTCTGATTAATTACAATAAAAAATTTTTTTATTGATTTAATTTAGTATATTTAATTATAAGAAAGGTATATTTATAAATATTAAAGCTTTCAATTAATATAAATTTATTAATTTTAATTATTTATTATATTTGATAAGAAAAAAGTCTATTTCTATTAAAAAAAGAAAAAAATTTAGTAAATATCTGAAAAATCATTACTAAAAAAATTATAATTTATAGATTTATTTTAGTTAATAAGCAAGAAAAGTCCACTTCTATTAAAAGAAAATACTAAAAAATTACTACCAAAAAAGTTATAATTTATATTATACCTTAGTCAATAGCAAGAAAAGTTCACTCCTATAAAAAAAAATAAGAAAAATAAGTAAAAAACTGAAAAATACCTTTAGAATAAATCTTAAAAAACTATTTATCTTATTTAAAAAAAAGAATATTTTATACAGTTTAATATTATAAAAAAGTAAAAACTGAAAACTACATTCTAAAAAAGTTCTGAAAAACCATTTACTAAGTTTTTAACTAAAAAAAAAAAAGAAAATTTAATGAAAACTAAAAGAAAAAATATTAGAAAAAAAATAATAAAGAAGAAAAAAAAGAAAGGTGATTCTGATTTTTAAAAAAAGGTTATATATATATTATTTACTATGATACATGAGATTAATAGTAAACAATTCATAATAAAAAGTTAATAGAAGATACAAATTATTATTAATTGATAAAATAGTATTTGAATATGATATTTTGTTTTTGAATCGATAAAATTTATCTTTAATTAATAAAAATTATTTTTGAAATAATGAAAATCAACTTTAAATGCAAATAAAATTTATTGCAAATTATTATATAAAATTCATATAATAATTTATTATAACAAATTTTGTAATAAATCATTTAATAAATTCATTAAAATTCAAATTTCATAAATTATTTAACAAAATTTGTAACAAATCATTCAATAAAATTTATTATAATTCATTTAAATAAACTTCTATAAAATTCATTATAATGAATTTGATAATAAACTATTCAATAAAATTCACTATAATTCATTTACAGCTATTTTTATAATTTTTGGATCACTAATAATTTCAATTACAGTCAATTATATTTAGTTGTAATATTTTATAGTAATTTTATTATAAAATATTTTTGGTTTCAATTTATTAATAGTTCATGAATTATGTAAATAGCTATAAATGAAATTTGTATAATAAGTCATTATAATAAATTTCATTACAATTCATTTAAATAAAATTGTATAACAACTTTTGTAATAAATTATTCAATGAAATTCATTACAATTTATTTAAATGAAATTTATATAACAATTTATTATAAAGAATATTTTAAATTGATAGATAATAGGTTTAGTATAGAAAGTTAACTATTAGTTATTCATTAAAAGGTTTTATTAATGCAGAAAAAGTCGATTTAAAAGTTGTGGGAGAATTTCTAATGTAATTAGTAATATGAATAGTAGTTATATACTAAATAATGCATCAAATTTATTTCCTGTAGATTATTTTAATAGAAAAGAATTCTATTTAATTATTTACAAGTAGTAATAGATCACAAAATAAATTTGTTTAAATATAAGTGATGATTTATACATGATAATAAAATTTTAATAAATTTTAATCTTTATTTAATCAAAATAATTTAGTACTAAATTATTTTAAATGATAGAAAATATTCAAATTAGTTGGTTAATAATTTCTTATAAAAAGACTAGTAGAAAATTAATTCAAAAGCAAAGATATTTTAACCTTAAACATTCTCAAATAAGAATCAAAATAAAATGGTTTCAATTGTTCCTTTTATAAAGTTTAATATTGCGCGTAATAATAATATCACGTATACATATAATAATTACAATATCGATTATAAATTCGTGTAACCTGATCGGCCATGAAACGTGAACGGAACGACACAATTTTTTATCCATAAAAATGTGAATGGCTTTTCCGAGTTAAATTTAACCGGTTCCAACATCTATATCTCTTGCAGGTTAAAGGCAAATTAAGATAATTTCGATCTCGAGGTAGTAAAGTTTGAACAACAAGTAGAGCTTGTCAATTTTATTTGTATTTTAGATATTATTTTTGACAGTAGAAAAATCACAATAATAACTGATGATATAAGTAAGAAGTTATGTTATTATTTTATTTAAATTCAGATATCTAAAAAATAAAAGCTAAAGGATCAAACGGTAACATCATACTGTTTGACCATTAATGAATCTATTAATCTAAATTAAAACTTTTAAAAAAAATCAACAGGAGAGAATACCTGTTAATTGTGATAAGGAATCACGATTGCAGTTTATTTTTCTATGGTTTGAACAGGGGGATGGTTTTGCAAGTTTCACCCGTTATTTGTCGGAATATTTTGGATTGGCTAAAAATGAGTTGATCGACCGATTACGTGTTTAAAATAAGGATTACGTTTCACTCAATTGTTAGTTCCTATTACAGTTAGATGGTTAGAAGTGACGTTACTTCTTATCATTTGGAATTTTCATTTTGCTTGATATATAGAGTTAGAACCTCGGAAATGGTTTCCTTTTACGGTTTAGATAATAATTACTTTGTCGGAACATCCTTTTTTAGTAAGATTGCTTTATTTGTCTTAAAAGGATTAATGAATATTTATCATCTTGCATATTGTCTTTGTAATGTCTAATCTTTCAAAAGGTTATTGAGTTTCCATAAAAATCAAAATGTACATCATTCTGCATATCTCTTATCCTGAATTTTTGAAGATATAATAATGAAGCCAATTAAGCCAATTATATTCCTTATATTCCTTTTTCCTGCTTCAATTATTTTATATTTCAGAAAAAAAACATAAAAAAAGAACATGCTGATCGTGATTATTAAATTTCGCGTACTAAATTTGGAACCTGATGCCCTCCCCAAACAATTTCCTGATTTTTTTTTCTTTTTTGCCGCCTTTAAAAAAAAGATCTTAGCTTTTGTTGATCCGATAAATTAACCGGCCGGTTAATGTGATATATTTAACAGTAAATTTTCCGGGCTTGCTATTTACAAGTAGTACATTATTTATTAATATTAAATGCAAAGAACAAGAATAAGGTGATGCCGCAAGGAAAGTCTACAATAATATAAGGAAAGTAATAAAGGCATCTCGTTTTTACCATTTGAATCGAGTAATTTATGAAATTTAAGCGAAATTTATTATTCAATAAAATAGACTAAACTACTGACGTACTGACAACGCAACGGGTATGTTTAATTGTTGCACGTTTACAACGTTAAAATTTAGGTGCTTACAACATTATCCACACGAATATTTTTTTATTATAAGGTATTTATACAACGATCTCATGTAAAGAAATCCAAAGAGTGTACATCAGAATCGACGAGACCAAAAAAAAAAAAAAATTCTCTAAAATAATTACATTGATCTTCAATGAATAAATTTTTTTTAAAATCATTAAAATTTATTCACAACCCAAATCACGAAAGATTTTATTTTAATAAAAAAGTATAGAATAATAAATGAATTAAAAATAATTGTTACTATTTTTTATCAAAGTTTCAAGTCATTTTCAAAATTTGTATTCCAACAAAATAATTGAATCACCATCATGAACTCGAATCCGGAACTATTACATTAGGATGGTTCTGAAGATCATGATCCTGCTCTTCCATCTCATACGTAGCTGAATTCCTATTTGAATAAGGAAACCCTTCGTTCATGAGGTATAAGATGCAACTAAATAAGCCTCCCAAATGAAATGCTAAGTTTTTGTAAATGTTATTAGAATTTAGATAAATGAGTCATCCCCAATTGATTAAATTTGAGTCACATACCAACTAAAGCAGAGATATGCATCCATAAAGCTTCTTCAGAACCGGTCATAATGCATATACTAAAAAACGTCAAAGGTAACCATTTTAAAAATATTGAAATATAGATCAAAATTTTTAACGTAGCCTGCCTTTCCAATTTGTTTCGTCTATTGATTCTACCAGTTGAAGCCGTATTTTCTCTATCTACATTAAAGATCTTTGATAAAGTATTATAATAACAGTAACATATTATAATAAACGTTACTCCAAATATAACCATTTCACTTATTAACGACAAATAATTTGTAGATGACGAAGCTAGGCACCAAAATTTTGTTGGTCCTAGCGATGGGATCGATAGAGTCGAGAGTAATAACGATGTTGACAATATACAGGTAATGAATTTCCTATAAATATAAATATATAATGATAGATAAATGGATTATTCACGTACATTAAATCATCATGTTATTTAATAGTAAATCCTACCAGTCATAAGTTCCAAATTGGTACGTTTGGGCCTTAACAATGCTCTAAATACCACGGTTTAATAAATAATTTTGTGCATTAAAAAAAAACTTACAAATTTTGCTTACCAAATAAGTGACAATGGCAATACCAGCCATAAAAATCATATTTATATTGATTTGAAGAAAGAAAAAGTAAGCGAATATTTTACAAGGAGTTTCTGGAATTAACTCATGATAAATCAACGAATAAAAGAAGTTTGGCATAAATACTAAATCTAATAAGATAATAATAATTAATTAAACGACGCCTACGATTATGAAGATTGATTTATTAATTATATAATTTATAATTACTGTACATTGGAATATCTCTGAAATACTGAGATATAGAGGAACTCGACTTGACAATGATAATATACTTTTGCGCCATTTCATATACGCAGAGTAAATCTAAAACGACATGCAACGTTACATTATGATACTGAGAATTAACATGGTTTTTGATAACATACCACAAAAGAGCAGACTATCAAATCTATATGGCCGAATACTAAAGCTGTAATGTCAACAGTTTGGTTAAAGTGTTTATTAATTGTTAGATTCGTTGTTGATACATTGGCATTTGAAGTCTCTTGTGACTTTACAATGGGAAATTTTAACAAAAATATTGTTAAACATAAATATAAATATTTTGAGGTTTTATAAATCATGATTGGTAAAGAAAAACGATTATATCATATAGTACGCGTTATAATATACGAATTAAAACGATCGAAGAAACAAATTTCGTAAAGAAAAAAATTAAAGGAAGGGTACAAGTGGATCAAAAAATCGGCCGCGTATTTAATGGCTTTGATAAATATAGGGTTGTTATTTTAAATTGATTTATTCATTTATATCTACGATAGTTTAATTAATTTAAAATGTCACGCCCATTATAACTTTCACTACTATTTTAAAAAATATATAAATCTAGCGGAAAATTTCATGAACTGACCCATGTGTTAAAACCCTCCGCTAATATGAAACAGTGTCATGCATAACATGGTAGAAAAGCGTCCTTTTTGATCGATGTCGATCAATATTAATAAAGTGGTGAACTAAAATATATAATGGTCGGAGAATCAACCATACATTCCGTTTTGAATACCGTAAGTCTATTGCCAAAAAAATATCACAGTTTTTGATAAACAGAGTATCGTGAATTATATTCGCATTATTTATTATCAAAATTCTGCATTGTTCAATTTTAATACATTTAATGATTTCGTCATTAAGAAAGTTTTGTCGCATAAGTTTGACTCGATATTTAACTTCCTTTAATTATTTTGCATCTTACAATGAATCTTTATTTTTCTGAAATTTAATCTAAAAAAAAAACAACTGCTGAAACTTTGCTGCTAACATTAATGAAGTATTAAGCATTAATAAATTTGTTGATTTGATTGATACAATAAAAATTGTAAAATAGTGAATAGGAGGTAGGAAGGGAGGATGGTAAACAACAATAAAGTGGCGTTTTGGATTTCGATACTTCATTAAAAGAAGGGGTGCCGATCAGCAAACAAATAAAAACAAGGATTTTCTTAATAATAACATTATGTAGAAAAACAACTGTAAATTATAAATTGATATCCGCAGCGTTAGTTGGAACAGTTTTTGATCTTCGGATTTAATTCCCGTTTGATTTAAACCCATTATCATAGTTCTATAATCAAACGATTATAATATAAATAATATAAATAATATAAGCAATTCATTTAAAGTCGGTGCGACGTAATATCTGGAGTATAGGAGAAACATCTCCGTAAATCATTAAAGCAAGTCATTCCTAAAATGACATTTAAAATATCAATTTAGTTCATATTAATTTTTTACAACAGAATCTGGCATATTTGCCCTTTCAAAAATGTTTAAATCGGCAAGATTTTTGGTTGCCATTAGTCTTGACGATATGAGATCGGGACTTTTGGTCAGTAAAAATCCACTGGCATATTGAACTGTAGAAATTCCTTAGCTACATTATTTCACTTCCTTGTTAAAAGCACCACACATGTCCTAACATTTGTTGAATTTCAGGTAGTTGCCTCTGAAAAATTTAACATACTGGATCTTGTCATTATTTCCTGAAAGCAAATTGATTCGTTTGTCCTTGAGCAATAATACTCCCAAACAAAATATATAATTTTTTTTTATACCATTGTTGTTATTGGAATGCTGTTACATTCAAAAATGGGATTTATTTTAGTAGTCATTAAGCAAGAAGAAAGGTTTAAAATGTCAATTTTGTGCTTTTTTACATTATTTGATTTTTTAATTTATCCATTTTTAGAAATATTGTCTGGAATTGTCCGGTTCAAAAATTTCAATATATTTTATATCCAAAAATGTCCGGTTTTATTTGTATAGAATATATCTCATTCCGGACATCAATTTTTGTCTTAAAATTTAAAAGGGTAGCGGTCGACCAAAATAAATCACTAAAAACCATCGGTCAACATTTGAGACATAATCCTTTTCGGAAAATAGCAACTTTATTCATAGACTTGTACACTAAGTAAACTTGCAGAGCAGGTAAAAATACTATCTAAGATATTAAATAAAAATTGTAAATAACTTTACACCCACCATTTGGTAATAAGTTTCAGATGAATATCAAATTTCTAAACAAAAACCGGACAATGACAAATCCGGACAAAAACAGGTCTTTCACGTTTCGGCACATGTTCCGGACACAGTGATCTGTCCGGAATTTGTCTTTACTATTTTCCGGTTAACAAGTGTCACGAGATCATATATTAGAGTGCAAAGATATAAAATTTTGCAAGACAATACTAGATACATATATTAAATCGAAAGTATGCTAATCATATTTCAATTAAATTCGAAGCAACTAGAAATCAAAATGTATTGAAGCATACAAAGATCAAACCGTTAAAATATTGCAATAGAGGCAAGAATAAGGTGAATGTGGAAAAAGTTCCAATAAGATTTTATTAAAAACGTTATGATTCTAATATCATTAATTACATTGAATTGACTGATAAATAGTTCCTTTTATCATTGTATTGATTCATAACATATACAGAGCTTGTACAAATGCTCTAAACGACTTAACATCTCGATTAGAATACGTGCAAGAATTATGAAGAACAATTAGAAGTTTATAAAGAAGCAGATAAACATGAAATAGATCAGCTAAATTTTTATTTCACAAATAAGAATAAGTGAGAATGGGATTTATCACATTATCGAGCTCTTGTGGAGTTACTCATGAAAGTGAAATTCGTTACAATGAACAATTTTAATTTTATTGTCAAATTAAAAATGATACTATGTAAAATGTTAAAATATTTTTCCCGTTATTTAAAAAAAAGAAATAATAACTTTATTTCGAAAAATTTAATATTCATTTCATTTAAAATAAAAACATAAAGTTCGAATTTTTTATCTGGAAAAGTATTCAGAATGGATCGATTTTCCGACACCAATTATAATAATGTATAGCATAAATGGACGATTCTGGCAAATAAATGACGTGATCTTTTTATTACAAGAAAATTGAGAAATCGTTAATTCTTAATTTAAAAATTATTATTCTAAAATGTGACTAATTATATCAACTATTTTTTATTAAAAATTCGTGTCACTTAAAACTTTAAAAAAATTCTTGAGAGCTAAAAGGATAAAAAAAAAAAATAATTGAGCTTATTGAAATATGCAATTAATAAATCCTTAAATATATTAAATCTTGCAGATCCTTTTTTATTTAATACTAAAAAAGGAGATAGTTTACAAAAATAAAATGGTGCTGTGTCACTTTCAAATTCCGATACAATCAATAATGATAGGTTACAAAGTATATTTGTATCACTAATTTGAAACTAAAAAATCCTGTATTTCTTTCAATATAGAATTGAAGAAAGTAGATATGGTGCAAGATAACGAATGAGAAAAAAAAAATTACTTTGTTCTATCGAATTCTCAAAGTATAGTCAGAAGATCCTGCAAAAAACATTTTTTCACTCAGAAAATGCTATACAGAATAAATTCTTTCGAATTCTCAAAGTATAAACAACATTAGGTTCCACGAATTTTATACCAAATATGGAATAAAAGGGGCGCGTATGTTATCCGGAATTTTTCGTTGATCTTTAAAAATATTTACCAAATGAAAAGAATTTTTGTCTATGCAACATAAGATGACAATTTAACCAAAAAAGGTAAAATTTTTCACGAATTAAATTGGTAGTAAAAATATTTGATGTTTTGAATTCGAAAATAGTTTGAGTTTGACCCTTTAGAAAACGAGTATAAGGAAAACCAGCAGGGTACGATTCGGCTGGTACGATTTTGCAGGTCGGTACGATCTTTCAAATTATGATTATTATTAAGTTACGATATATACCGGTTATCCTCCCTCCCGGTTGTCGATACTTGATTTAATTTTATTAAGGTGTTTTTTTTTGAATTTTTTATTTTTATTTTTTTTTACGACGATCAGAATATGGAAAACCGACAGTACGCTGATACAAGTTGGTACGGACGAAATAAAAAAAAAACTCAAATAATTTTTTCTATACGTTTGTCACATTTGGAGAAAATATGGAAATAATACTAATGCTTTGCATAAGCGGTTCATGCATTTATATTATTTACTACTGCATTTATTTCATACTATTTTTACAATACTAATTTAATTTTTTTAGTAGTAAAAAAACGATGAAAAATGTTTAAAAACTAGAAACACCCATGACAATTCAGGTATACCATATACCAGATGTGATAAAAGCGAAGTTAAAAGACAGTAAATTGCATCATGTAAATATTTATTATTATTATTATTATTATATATTTTAATATACTAATAATTTATTTATTTATTTAGCTACTATAAATATTGGGGATGGTAACGTTCGGTCAGAGGCCTTTGAACGACTGACCGGTTATACTGACCGGTTTGACCGGCCCATTTAACAATAATATAATTTAAAGTTCTTGATCGATAATTTTAATTTAAGCTTTAAATAATACTAACATGGTATTTGCTAAAACTCCGATCTTTTATATATCTTACTTTTAAGTTTTCTTTCATATTTACAGCATTTTTTAAAAAATAAATTAAAAATTTTTATTTATAAAAAATTACATAACTAAATGATTGTTAATTAATGCAAAGAATTCTTGTATGATATTATAATTAAAAAATGTCTGGTCAACCGGTTGGTCAAAATCGGTCAAAATCGATCGGTCAGAAACCTTTGACCGACCGATATCGGTTAGGGTTAGGTTATGACTGTTCATGATCGTAACCATTAGCATCCTAATAAATATTAAAGAAAAAAACCATTCCATGATACCAAATTACAAGTGATGAATTTATATCCAATATTAACGTGATTAAGAAATTTGGGTTGAAAATTTGGGAAGTTCAATTAATAGAGGAAATGAATCTATATAAAGCATCGAACTAGAAGAAAGAAAGGTGGCATTATTAGAACGTCAAGTAAAGCTTAGAAAAGAAATGGCGAAAATGGAATTACAAAATAGACCGTTAAAAGTAACATTGCAATACAAGAAGTTTGCAATAAATTAAAGGAAATTAATAAAATTATCAAATAGAGCTAATAAATAAATGAAAATGACATTTTAACATTGTTTTTATTTCATATAAACGTCCTTTTATTATTTCACATCTTTGAGTATAGTTTAAAGTAAAGGAATATTGTACAAAGTAGACATGTACGAAAAAGTAAATAGTTTTAGTATGAAATATATTAGAATTTGAAAACGTATGTACTATAACAATTTTCAATAGTACGTCTCAATATGATTATAGAAAGTACTATACTGGTCCTATATATAAAGGCTTTCTATTATAGATACATCCAAATATACTGATCTCAATAATATTATATAACCAGTACGATACGATCATAATTTGGAGAATCGTACTGATCTGCCGAACCGTTTTCCCACAAAAATTCTAATCTTTAATACTTCAAAGCAAAATTATAATCAACCGATTTCTAGAAAATTTAAAGTGAATAATTAAAGAAAGTTATGCAGCAAAATTATTTTAACTAATGAATAATCAAAACCTATGATTCGACTTTTGACGACTTTAAAGATTTATATATATTCGACTACTTACTTGCAGCCAGCAGGGTGGACATACTTATATCACATGTCGATCATTTTGCCGATCATATTTTGTATTATCACATCAGCGTTTGC
>CAMKVN010003205.1:0-11113 GCA_946474995.1 Funneliformis geosporum
CTTAGTAAAAATTTAGCGAAACTAAAGGTTTTACCATTTTGCCAAATCCAAAATGAGTTTAGACAAGCAACCTTAACCAGAACTAATAGAACAGATTTTACATTTTTTAACAATAGATAAATCTCTCTATCCCACTCTATATGTTTTCCGATTGTGGTATAGATGCAGTGCTCCTATTTTATGGAAACGTGTTGAGCTAAAGAAAGGTAAAAGAGAGGATTATACTTGATTGAAGAAATTTATGAAAATAGCACAAAGAAGACCAAAGCCAAGTTTTAGCTCAAATCTAATACATCTAGAAATTTCACACTACTATCCACTTTTAAATAAAAAATTCAATGACATTGTGCACTTATTCCTAAATATAGTTCATTTAGATTTAAATTTTAGCACAGGATTTAGCAATAAAACACTAAATCGAATAGCAGAAACATATCCAAATCTAAAGTATCTCAATTTGCAAAAGAATAAGTATATAAGCCATAATGGTGGGATAGTAACTAATAAAGGTCTATATGCAATTGCATAGTCATACCCTAAATTAGAATATCTAAATATTTCTTACCGCATAGATATTACTAAAATATCAATTTGTAATATTATTCATTCTTGCTTAAGGCTCCAGCATTTTAACCTTAGCTTTTGTAAAATTACTGATAAAGCTATCGAAAAAATTGCTAGCAAATGTCTTAATTCTTAATTTAAAATATCTTAATCTGGAAGGGTGTTATAAAATTAGCAAAAAGGCTATGAATCAGCTAAATCCAAATTCTCATGTCAAGAATTATCGGGATCGGAATTATATTCAAGCTGAGATAAAGTGAATGATAGAGCTAATATCAACATAGCCTTCAGTTGCTAATATTAGAACTCAGTTTCACCAGACATTCTGATAATCTAATTCCAATATGTTTATGACAGTTGACTTTGGTGCTGATCATCCCATTATAGCTATAAATAGACGATTACTGAGAAATTATTTTGATAGAATACTAGCCGGTCAAGTAGAATGGTAGAACTCTACTGATCTAACTAATTTAGATCAGTAATCGCGTAATTTTATTTTTTCGATTAAAGATACAGCATGAACTATTTATAACGCATTCAAGCATTTTTATTATACCAGAACTATTAAAGCGGATTCTATATTTCCTAGCAGTAGATAAGATACTATATCCCACTCTATTTGTATCCCGATTGTGATACAGATGCAGTGCTTTTATTCTATGGAAACACATTGAGCTAAAGAAAATGACTTAAGATATTAGCATTATTTTTCAGAAGATTATTATTATTGTACAAGAGATCGTACTCGATGGGAAAGATTTGTAAAAGTACAGTCAAACCTTGATATAGCGAACCCTTGATATAGTGAATTTTTAAATCAAATATATTAAAATTACCTTTACTATAGTGAACTAGCCAATTAAATTCTTTAAAAAATTCGTTATAAGTTTATAATGAAGTTGATATCCAGATTCTAGAATTCATTATATCAAGAGTTCACTGTAATGTGCAAAAAGCATAAGCCAGCTTATGTCTCAAATACAACACATCTAGAAATTACTTTTTGCCATTCATTTTTAGATAAAAAAATAAAAGTATTGTGAAAACATTTCCAAATATAATTCATTTAGATTTCAAAGATAGTATAGATTTTAGCAATAAATACCTATTTGTAATAGCGGAATCATATCCTAATTTGAGATATATTAATTTATGGGATGCTCAAATAACTGATAAAGGTTTATATGCAATTGCGTGATCATGTTATAAATTAGAATATCTAAATATTTTTTACTGCAGAAATATTAGCAATAAAGCTTTGTTTGAAATCGCAGGAAATTGTCATAATTTGCAAGAGTTTTATTTTGCAGAAGCACGTTAGATCATAGATAGATCTATAAGTTGCATCTTAAACTCATGCTTAAATTTATGAAAACTTAATATTGCATTTAGTCGTGAAGATATCAAAGATGCTAGTACTTTAATACGAAAATGTTTTAATATAGAGTATCTTAACTTTAGTGGGGTTATGGCTTAGCAGAATGAAGTATTAATTATAGCTATTATCAAACGATCTCTGAATTTGAGACATATAAAACCAGTGGTAATGATATTGATGATGAGATTACTGAAGCGTTAGCTCATACTTGTCATAAATTAGAGCATTTTAAGCTAGATGGTTGTTCATTTATCAATGAACTATCAATTTGTAATATAATACGTTTCTGCTCAAGACTCATGCATCTCAAACTCAGATATTGTAATATTACCAGTAAGACTATCAGAGAAATTGCTCGCTCATGTCTTAATTTAAAAATCCAAATATTCATATCAAAAATTTTGATGAAGAGTACTACTCTGATTCAGAATCTTCTAGCTTTGGCTCCGAAATGGAATCAGATGATGAAGATGTCTATAGTAATAATGCGTCTCATCATTTAAGATACTTTGACTAGTCTGGAGCAGTGATCAATAGTTTGGAAAAATTTGCTGATCCATGAACAGTGTCTGTCTCTTCATTTTTTTCTTTGAAATTTTAAATTCACTCTTCAAAGTCAAGATTATAATTCGTAAAAAGAATAAAAGACATATTTAATCTACACCATTGATAACTTCAATATCAGCCAATGAGACTCAACCCAAAAGTTTGACAGTAACAAATACGGAATTGCAAGAACTTATTTGTCAAGGTCTAATAGTTGATGAAGTTTACAAAGTATTATCATATAATCGAAAAAATATGCTTTAGATTGATAACTTTATTAATCTTTCGATTAAGCTCGAAAACTAAGATGATGATTCAAGAAAAAAGGCATATCACTTCTTAATGAGAGAACTCTTTAATATGAAGGCATTTCATAATGTATCCAGTCAAGATAGATTCGTCTTTAAAGCAGAATATTATAGAAATAAAATAGATACTCGTATAACTAATTTCATCTATTCTAATTGGCAAGGTAAAAAAGGATGGCTAAGCTATATATCAGTTGCGATATTACATCAACTAATAATTACAGAAATAGTGGTAGATTTACTTAATGATGCTAAAATAAAGGTCCTAAAATGTGTGAACAAATAATCATTTTCTAAAAAATATTCTTCCAAAGTCACGTAAAATTTTTTGACAAAAGTGATTAATGTGAAAAATCTTCACGCCATGTTATTTTTTTATTTTGAATTCTCATATACAGTGTATTAGTTATACTATGTTAACTGAGTAAGAATTATTGAAGCAATGTAATAATGAGCTTGAGGTTGAGAATGTTGAGATTAAGGCTGAGAAAGCTGATATTGTGGATATGTATATTGAGCTTCTAGGAGTAATTAGAAAAGGAAGGAATATACCAAGCAAGATACTAAAAAAGCTGAGTTTAAGGTCAGAATCGAGGAGGTAGAAAAAATAGGATAGATACTATTGCCAAGAACGCTGAACTTAGAGCAAGAGTTGTAAAATTGGAACAAGATATAGATGAACTTAGAAAAGAATTAGGATCAAAGAAAATCGTAAATTTCAGAAGAAATGTATTCTAATTGCTTAAGTATTGCTTGGAAATTATGTCAGCTTAATGGAATTTATCTTCTTAAAGTATGATATGATGAGAATCCAGAAATCATAATTCCTCAGTAGATATATAAATTTAAAGAATGTATTGATCAAAAACCCTTTAATTTTAATTAATTTTTACATAGCTTATATAACAACTTAACATTATATGGATAGTATTAATTGCATGTGAGAATCATGTTTTTAAAAAGGCGATGAGTATAGAATGTATTTGCTAAATCGATCACCACTCAGGAAATTTCGATAATTATAATTTTGCATTGGCTCAACCATGGAACTCATTATGCCCTATTTGCGATGGAAAACATAGGAATTATGGATTACATGGTGAATGGTATAGTAGCATAAGTGTCATGTAATGTGAATAACCAAAACTATGATCGATCGAACATTCAGCCTTTTGTATGACAAGCAAAAAAATGATATAATATATATATAATAGGCTAGTTTAAAGTTGATCGATCGGCTTGTTTGAACAGGTTACACCAAATTTCTGACCAATAAAATTAGACTTCATGACGATTAATAGTCGATCATTGTGATCAACCAAATTCAATGATCAATTTGATTGAATTGTTAAATCTTTTAGCCAATAATTGAGGAGACAAGTATAACACGTATTTAACGCGTTTTTTTCATCATAGAATTTTCAAGAGATATCTTAAAAACTTTGTCAAATAAAAACCCAAAGCAGTATTCTACTGGCTCTTTTGAATAAGAACAAAATAAAGCTTTTCCTTAATTTTCTTATCAAAATTTCGCTGCTCCTAATTATTCATATAATGATTATAACAAATTTTTAAGAAGTACTTCTACAGTCGATTATATTGACATTGAGAAAGAATCTGCCAATTTATATAGCATAGACTTAACTCAAGAAAAAGAAAAGTTTGATTTTTCTAAAGAGGAATTAGAAGTAAGTAAAAAATTACTAATTTTATTTCTTTTTTTTTTATTAAATTACAAAGATTATTTAATAATAATTTACTTTTAAATATATTTAGAAAGTTACAAAGATTTCTAACAAAAAAAAAGTTGCTATTAAACGAAAATTAGATTTTTTAGATAAATCAAATTGTACTTGGAAAGATCATGAAATTGATCTTTTAATTCAACATATTACTGATAATTTGATAAATATAAAAGAGGAAATAAAATGAAGATATTTAATGAAATGTCTACAAATGTGTTACAAAACAAAGAACCTAATGCTATTAAAAGTAAGTTAACAAGAATGATTAAAACTTATACAGAAATTAAAAATTATAATGAAAGATCTGGTGTAGAAAGAAAAGATTGGGAATGATATAAAAAAATGGATAGTTTGTTTGACACTCGTGAAAATAAATCACCTTCTTTTATAGTAAATAGTTTTACTAATAATGAAAATGAAGAATCTTTGAAAAATGAATGTAATTTACCTAAAAAATCAAAAAAAAATAATGTAAGTTCTATAGCTATTGCAATTTCTACTATGAGTGAAATTAGAGAAAGTGTATGGGATAAAAAAATTGAATTAGTGAGAGAAAAAATAGAAAAAAATATACTATTGAAATGAATAAATTGAAGGTAGAAAAGCAAAAATGGAAATTTGAAAGAGAGAAGGCAAAGATGGAATTTGAATTAAAAATGAAGGAAATAGAACTTAAATTTGGTCAAAATAATAATAATCCAAGAGATAAAATTTAATAAATTTTTCACATAACATTTATAGATCATGTTCATGTAATGTTTATAAAACGTTCACGTAATATTCGCATAATATTCACATAACATTTATTATTATACATATTACCTTCTTAACATAACGCGTTTGATCCTGCATTTTAATTATTATAAATTATTCTTATAATAATAAAATTTTGTATTTAATGCTATTTCATTTAGATTTGATATAACTCTTTCATCACCATCATTCTCATCACTATCATAATCACTTCCATCATTATCATCATTATTTTCTGCTAAATCTTCTAAACTATCATTATTTAATTCTAAAAAATTATGCAAAATAATTGCACATTCATTTATTTTAACAGCCATAGAAACCTTTCTAACACTTAAATCTTTTAAAGCAATAAATCTATTTTTAAGTTTGACAAAAGAATTTTCAACTACTACTCTATGTAAAGAATAAATTAAGTTAAATTGTATTTGTAAAGGAACTTGAGAATTTGTAAAAGGTTTAATTAAAAAAGTTGATATTGGATAAGCTGAATCTCCAAGTAAAAATTCATTACCTTTAACAATTTCAGAAGCATTAAGATAAAAATGAGAATTTTTATATACTTTAGCATCATGAACTGAACTAGGCCACCCAATCTCATAATCTATAAATATGCCTTTATGATCTACAATTCCTTGTAATTGTATAGAATATCTTTTTTTCCTACTCCAATATGACTCAGGTTGTTTTAATGGGGCATTTGCTAATACTATATGACTTCCATCTATTGCACCAATTACATTTTCCATTCCACCAATATTTTTAAACCCTTCATGTACTCTTTGTTTAGTTTCATTTGTTGGCCATTTAACTAAAAATTTTTTTAATGAAGAAATTGCAATCATTATTCTTTTACAATATAAATAAACAGTTCCTTCAGCAATTCCAAACCTTGAACATATTTCAAAAATATTTTCTTTAGAACCAATTCTTTTTAAAAAAACTGCAAATTGAAGTTTAACAGAGACTTGTAAATTATTATTATTATTTTGAAAAATTGGAAGAGGATTTAATACTGATATTAGCTTTTGAAAATTTATAGAATCCATTCTCATTATTTTTTTAAATCTGATATCATCATAATTTGGTAAAATATTACACCTCCAATCTTTTGATTTTATTACATGAGTTCTTTGCTCAAAATATTGTGTTTCAAGTAATGAAGTTAAACCAAGAATTACCATTTCATCTTCTTCTTCACTTGAATCTTCACCTTCAAATAAATTTTCACCTTCAAATAAATCTTCATCTTCCATATCTTGATAAGCCTTAAGGATATAAAAAGATAATAAATTTTCTACCTTTCTATGTTCTGACATATTTTTTAACAAAAAAAGTGAAATTAAATGGTTTAACTAACAACTCAAAAAATGTGAACGCACAGTTCAAAAAAAAGCTATTCAATGATCAATCACGCAATCAACAATCTCAATTATGAATTTTGATCACAAATTTAATTGGATATTAATTTTTATGATCAAAATGCCGATCGATCAACTTTGAACTAGCCTATCGTGTCTATAATTACTATTCTTAATGGTTTAACCAAATTACCTATGAGTATGTTATTATAATGATATTCAATTCTTTTGAAAAAAATTTTTTGTTTTTCATTTAGATGCTCATAATCAACTGAATTATCATCATTTTCTAGATTGTCTGTGCTATTATTTGAGGTTTCGTTGACATAGTCCCATGCTTTTTCTATGTTAGAGGAGAAATACCGTTGCTGAGTATCATTGACCCAATCATAGGTCCTATTATATTTTGAGATCCCAAGTCAGATGAATATGTTATTACTGCCCTTGGTCTCATTTTGGCAAGATGTATCTAATCGTACCTAAATTCTTTATCGTTGTCTTTAATGAAGTCATCTTCATTTTTTTCATCTTGAATCTTTTCTTTATTATCTATGGCTGGTCCAAGTAAATCAGCCGGATCACCATTAATCTCATCAATATATTGATCATAAAGTGATGACTAAGTGATGTCATTATCTTCTTTGAATTGCTGAAGACTACAATGCTTAACATGAAGAAGAACCTTTACACGACAGAAATCTTTCCAATGTTCTCTATTATGAAAAAATAACGGTTGTGACTATATGTGAACAATATTTTCCTTTATGAATCTTTTCTATTATCCATTATTAAATCTATGAGTTAAACTCAGTTTGAATAATGAAAAAGCTTTAAGATCCTGAGGTCTTTTCCAATAACGTTTTATAACTGATTTTGTTATACATCCTTCTTTTCCATTGCCTTCTCTATCTGAACCCTGAACCCACCTTGCTGAATCCTCGTTAATGTTTAATGAAACAAATGAGTAGCTGGAATGGTAAAGTGGGATACCTAATAGAAGATGACATGTCTCTTATGCTGATATATCCTGTTCTGCAATGCTTCTAAGCAACAATTTTTGTATTGACATAAGTGATTTATCATTTGGATCACTGTCATTAAAAATTTCATTAAAAATTTCTGAAAAAGCGATTGACTTTAGCTCCCCTTTACTAGTATATTTAGCAATAAACTGTAAAGCCGCGTGGATACTAATGATTGATTTTATATTTACATTCATCTGCCAGTCTTAGAATTATAACTGATTGTGAGGATTGATTAATAGATCATTACGTGCGGTGATGAGTTCTGGTTGACTCTTATTGTCCTCTTGTATTAGTGTTCAATCTGAATAGTATTTTGGGTAACCAAAATGACATGATTCTTACCCTGTTTAATAGTTCACGCAAAGGCAATATAACTGACTGCAACGCATATGTCATTATAGCTTGTTGATCAATTCGATATAATCCTGCTGACTATAATCAATTTCACCTACACCTTTTTGGCATGGATGCATTTCAGATATAGCTGCATTCATATTTGGGTTAATTGTGAAACTATTGAATCAATATATTGTGTTACTTTTTCCATCTCGTTTTCATTTGATTTTAGGTCATCCCAATCGATTATGAGTGTATTTTTAATCTTGCCTATTTTGTGTATGTATACAGTTTCCCTATATTGCCACTCAAAATGGTATCAATAGTCTTTGAGGTCCTATTGTTTTATTAACACATCTTTAAAAAACCACTCGAATTGTTTATTAAAGAACCAAGTGGCTATATGCAGATTATCAACCAAATTCTGTTGACATTTACTTGCAGAATTTTCTGAATTTCCTTTATCTGCCATTAACTTATGAAGTTCCAGCCAGTGAAGGTCTGCCATACTAAAAGTAAAAAAGATTAATCCTTGGTGATTGATTTGTTTAATAAAATCTGACAATTCATATTTTTGTGTCATTCAGAATTGTCACAAACCTCGTAACCTTCACCATATCTTGTGATTTTATCTGCCAAGTTTTTGTCACCTTATGCAATCATTTCCTGTATATTTGTGATATTGATCTATTCATTATTCAAGTTCTTCTAACGTAAACTTTTTCTTCTTGTAGAGTCCTCCATCTTATAATAGAGTTTAATATAAAATACCGCTATTGAGGGTATCTTACGAATCTTTCATCTTTGTATCACATTAAATACTTAAAATACTTAGCTAGTTTGATTTTTCAAGATCATACAGAGTGAAAACCAGCTTTTCTATATAGATAAAGTGTCGGAAATGCTCTTGCTATGTAACTGGACAATTGAAACTCATTGATAGAAACACCTTTTATCTCTGGTCACAATAAAGACGTATTATTGCTTTGTATGCGATTGAGAGTATCATTAATGGTAACATTTTCCCTATGTGTTGAAGTATATAAAGGTATAAATTACGTGTTATTTTGTTTAATTCACTTTCTTTAGCTGCCAAAATCTTGTCTATTAATTGACTGTTCTGCAGCTGTGGAAGCATTTTTGTGATTGAGTTGTTTTCAGATAAGAAATTAAGTATTTCTGATTAATGATTATGTTTTCATAATACTGATTGTTTTCTTTTAGCCACAACAGAGCATTACCAATTTTACTTCGACATACAATGAAATCTCTAAAAGATGTTGAATTGTTTTCTGATTGACGACGTATTATGAGCACATCTAAAGATGATGGATGCCGTGGAAGCCAATTTGTGAATTCTTGAATGTCTTGAGAAAAGTTAATGATATTCCCTTTATATCTATTTTGTTTACCTTGAAGCCGATATACTATCATAACAATAAATACTTATGCAATAAACATCTCTTCAATTTCTATTAACCCTTTAAGCTCATCCAACATGTCACCAGGATCCATATATTTTCTCTGTCTCCTTCAGAAAACTTCTTAGGTAATATCTTTTCTATATAGCATCTACAGCACACATTATGAACTATTAAAATCAATGGAATTTGTTCTTTACATACAGAACAGAATTTATATTAAATATTATCAACTTTGTGGTGAAATTTTTGCAAGATTTCATGTATATTCTTATTGATATTCTTTGCAGATTTGTGTTCATTTCTTTGAATATTACGAAAGCTCATATCACGTTTTAGCTTATTCTGACAGTCAAGACGTATCTCACGTTTATCAGTGATTTCAGTTAAGTTTCTTTGCTTTCTATTACTTTGATCTTTTGTAAGTTGTACTTCACGATCTTCCACTGATTCATCTGCTATTCTTTTGTGCTTTCTTTCTCGATTATGAGTCAATCAAGCTTCTCATTATTTGTCTGTCTCTTTATTTTGACTACTTTTCTTTCAGACTGTCTCAGAATTAATATTTCATTTTTTCATTTTAAATGCATAAATCAATTTTTTTTTATAGAATTAACACTTAATATATTAATTAAATTAAATCTTTATTAGAATCTTTATTAGAATAAAGTTTGATATATACAGACAACTATTTACATGAAAGAAAAAACACTGTACAAAAAAAAAGTATTTTTTGCACATTGCATTACACAAAACCTAACAATTATGCAATAACAGTTAACATTTGAATATTAACAATGGATTTGTATTAATTAATTGCAAATAAATCATACATTCTATTTATTATTTTAGATTAATATCTAATTAATTATTCGAAGTTTTGAAGTAAATCATTTTTTCTTTAAGACTGAATATGTTGAATAACAAACTTACTATCTGCCTCATATAATATATACTGACTTGTAAACTTTACTTGTCACATGATTAAAATCTTAATTCCAGACTATATAACAGTTCACTGTTTCCTAGTTGTAATCTTTAATAACTTTTGCTAAATGTTCAAACATTTGTTTACCATTATAACTGTCAAGCGCAGTCTTATAATATTATTAAAAAGGTTAAAGATATAACTATAATTCAGATTATTAGCCTTATCTGCAAGTAATTTTAATAATTCCTGATCATTAGTAGCATTAAAGTGGAGTTCATCCTCATGAACGTACAATGCTGATGAAGTAGAATGTCTGTTTTTAAACAAATTTAAAAATTTTTCACGAATCTTCTTTTTAACTAATCGAAAACTTAAAGATTCTGCTGAGCTAACAATATGATTATGTGTGAATTTTATGTTAATTTCTAATGGATGATAATGTAAAAGTCAGTTACATTCTAATTTAAGGTAAATAGTTACAGTGCAACCTATATCTCGATATCAGGCATTTTGAGAGATCTGGGACAGATTTTGATGAATGCCCCTTTGTACTCAAATCCCCCCTACAAGTCCAGTTTGCTATATATTTCATTTCTATTTATTCAAACTTCTAGCGCCTTTTGACTCATTTCTAGATGATGTTAAGGAATTAGCCTGTCTGATACCAAGAATTATACTGTTTAATATAACCATTCTAGCCTGATTTTAATCCCAAATAATATATCAAAAAATTTTTACTATT
>CAMKVN010003206.1:0-11108 GCA_946474995.1 Funneliformis geosporum
TATTGGCCAAGAAATTGTTGATGATATTTAACATAATATAATTGAATTAATGCTTTAAAATTTAATAAATTCTAAAATAAATGGAATATTAACTTACCTGTTTCAATATTATTAGATGTTTTAAGTCAACATCATAAATCACACGATAATATTGGGGTATTACACAAACTTGTATAGTATGGTTTTGAATGTATGTATTGTATAGTATAGTTCTTTTTTATTGGTATATATGATATGTATATCCTAAAAATCATACATGTATGGTTTTTATAAGAAATATTCTATACTTGTATGATTTCTAATGGTTTCTAATACTATACTATACATATATTCAAAACCATACTATACAGATTTACTACCGTTATTGTGCTTGCGTTGATAAATAGTCAAAATTTGTAATGATGATCAGTCACGTAGTGGCTAATCATTACAAATTGGACAATAATTTTGATAATGGCTTATATTGTAATATTATGATCATAGCTTAAATAAAACTCTCCGTGAAAAATTACTCCACGGACAAAGTATAATAATCATGTAGAACCGCGTAATTATTAAAATTCGTCAAAATCTGTTGGTCAACCAACCTTTAATACTTCCATTACATTTGTGGAATAAAATACTTTTTAAATCCATAAAATTCTTTCCATTTCAAAACCTTAAATTAGTTGTTGTATTTCTTTCCATTCCGAAAATTTTCACACCTCCCATTTAATAAAAAGAATTCTATAATTCCATTCATCCATAAGTAATGTGGAAAAATACTTAAATTAATTTCAAAAAATTGATTCTAAAAATGTTGGCATTAACACTGGCCATGAATGCATTTTATAGATCCGTGTGATTTTGGTAATTTTCGAAATCTCCCGCAATATTCGAATCTCACGTGATATTCGAAGAATGTACGTTTTTCTCATAATCATCAAAGCGTGAACAGGCTGTATTTTCTGCGTACCGGTTAGTCAATATGAAGTCAATAAAAAATTAGTTGTCCAAAAATACTTGCAACTGTTAATAATAATTTTCACAATCAAAAAGTAATTTATTTCCGTTTCAATAATAAACTACTTTTTTCGAATTAACTTTTTCTTGTGATATGAAATTTGATTGTAGGTCTAATATTGTAATATATACTGTTAAGTGGTGATAGATAGTTTAAATTACGCCTTACTTACAGCACCACTAAAATAGATTCGACTTTTTTTATCCGATTTTCGATTAATTGGATTTTGGTAGAATTGATTCCAATCCCTAAGCGTGAAACATATAATTCATTAGTTGAATGCTGGTATGAGATTTATATGCCTAAAATCTTTCCTAACGTCCGAGCCATAAATCATTTACCTTTCTGAGTGTCAAATTTGCGAAGAAGGTTCAAGTAATGCCTTCACTCACTCACCTTTCATTTCTTGAGTTTCACCTTTTTCATTAAGTCTGTTTGTCTACAATTTTCTCATTTATTACTTTTCATCATCTTCCCTCTTCTAAATCTCTTCAGCTCGTTTTTCTATTCCTCCAAATCTTTCTTTGATGCTACGAATTTTTCATTTGTTACGTGGGAAATTATCTTCTGCTACATTCAATTGATTACATCTTTTTTTCTAATAAATTGAGGAACATGTTTTTAAGTAGACAATCATACTAATTTTAAACAACAATAGAATCTAACATTTGTAACCGACACAAATTTTGAACTAATTAAAGAATATTGGATATATAAGGAAGTTAAATGGACCGAAGCAATAATCAGCAATTTAAAATTAACTCACTAGTGTTTCTTTTAATTAAATCTTTTCGTAATCTTCAGAACTAATTTTCATGTTGCCGACACGTGCATAAGTTAAATCGTATCTTTAGTACAAAATTGGAAATAATTCTTTATTCTTAATTTTTAATTTTTTTTTAGGATCAATTAAAATCATTTGGAAAAATTAATATTCATTAATAATTTTATCCTTTAAAAATCAGGAAAATTTTATTTATTATATATCAAATCACAAATTTTATTTATTACATTATACGACGATAATTATACAACTCATATGACAAGACAATTAACAGAAAATAATACGATAAATAAAAATTAGCTTACATGATAATTTCAACCAGAGTTTTGTGATAATATGTAACTCCAAGAAGTACTCAGAATGTGAGAAACGATCTCTGCTCATATGCTCAGTTTGATTGTTACGCAAGAGAAGGTACAAAGCCAGTTCCTCCTACAGAACAAGCAGCTCCCTTACCAAAGAAACCTAAACACCATGAATAGTTACCATAACCCCCATTTCTGAAGCTTTATCAAACTTGAAGCCCACGTATTTGTGGCTGCAATTAAGGCTAGTACTTCACTAAAACTCCAACCGCTCTCTACTCCGTGGTATGTTCTGCACTTGAAGTAAAAAAAAAATCAAAAAATAAAAAATAATATTACGAAAATAAATAAATATACCGTCTTGTCTTTCCGCCCTTAACTGAAGATATCTAATAATATATATAAAGTATACAAAACGTTAATAAGCTTTCTTTAATATTCTTGTCAATATAAGTTGTATTTTTTCGTGGAAAAAAAAATTAATCTTTTGGAACGCGTAAAACGGAAAACGTACGCACAATAAGACTATTTATTATGTAATTGAATACGTCATCGTGATCATCATAAAATTAAAATAATTTTAAGCCACAATTTCTCGATCATAATAAAATTAATCGTCTGATTGAAATATTCAGCATTTTGCCACGAATCTCTCATTGGAATTATACCTTCAGCAGCGTTATAATTTTAATTTAACGAAACAAGTATATAATTTATTTCTGCTCGTTAGTTTGCTTTTTAATGTCTTCTGATTGTGAAGTTGATACCGGATCATGTGATCATGTCAAAATTACTTACTGTGTAATAAGAATCTGCAAATATGGAGCGGTCAGTAGAAAAGGGGGAAATCCAAAATTTTTGTTAATTTTTATTATTAAGCCAAATTTGTGCACATAACGAGGTTAGCCGAGTGGTCTAATAATATAAATTTTGACCAAAATTTAGATTTCTACTGACCGCCTCCCATATGTTAACATTATCAACTCTTTTAACATTTTTTATATCTCTTATTATATTGTTTATTTATTTATTATTATTATTATATTTATATAATTTTATAATTTATAATATTTAAATTATATTTTATATGTATTAATTATTTTATTATTATAAATTATTTATTTTAAAATAATATTACATATAGATTTTCTTATAATGTATTTTTGTATAAATAAGTATATCTCACATGAAATGAGAATTCAGGTGCAAGTTCAAGAACTCATGTTAAGAGTTTTAGGTTTAGAATCCAAGGATAAAGAATTATAAAGAACCAAAATCTACAATAAATGAATCTTTCTTTTTAAAACTATAAACTTTATTTTTTTTTATATGTTTACATATTTATTGATTGATTAAATTTAGTTTATTGTAGTAAAACTTATTTCATAATTATATTAATTAAATATTTCTGTAATTAAGTCACTATTACTCTAAGTTTGACGGTTGAACCTAGGGTTAAAACATCTAGAATGCATATTTCGCTTATGATCATTTATAAATAAGGTTATTTAGCAAAGCTAGAAAGTTTATTGTATCTACTCATTAAAATGCTTAAATGCTAAATTTGATAAAATTATATTATTGGTGTTTTTAAAATTATTGAAATTGATATTGATCATATGACAACATTTAATTTTTTTAAGTTAATCATATTTGTCTAACTTTATATAATAAAAACTTTAATTTTTAAATAAGCTACTATGAATTTTTTTTTATATTTAAATAAATATATACTTTATTTATAATATATGTTATTTATAAGAAGTTTTATTAAAAAAAACCAAAATTTATATATTTAACTTAAAACTTTAAAATCACAACTTTTTTTCAAGGAATCACAAAAATCACAAAAAAATACATAGAATAAAATAGGAATCACAGTTGAATTATCATAGTAAAAGTTGTTCTTTGACTTATAAAAAATAATAATATAAATACACATTTAAAATGGAATGTAGTAAATTTGTATTATAACAGGTTTTCTTTAAAAAATTATTTGATTTATTGAAAATTAGCATTCCTACTATTACAAGAGTAATGAAATATTTTTTAAGTAAAGATGTGTCATAAATCTATTGAAAAACAAGCTAGTGGAAAAATGCTTTTAATAGATCTAATATAAAGGTAATATTTTTTAATTTATTAATTATAATATATAATTTTGTATATAGTATTTATTAAAACATATTTTTTTTAAGATTTTAAGTGAAATAATAAAAAAGCATTCTGATTACTATTTAGATGAAATTGTTAAAGAAATTATTATGAGAATTAACAAAGACTAAAAATAAAAAATAATTAAATAATTATTTATAATTATAAAATGTTACATAAACTAACATTGCATGAATATCATCATTAATATTACGCAAATATTATTACAAAATATTACACAAATTAAACTTTACAATTGATCTGATAAATATTTTTTATTTTCCTGCACAGTTTTTATTTCCTCTCCTAATTATTAATTTAAATGAAATTTTCATGTATTCATTTTCAGATTCTTTAATTTCAGAATTATTTATTTCATTTTCAACATCCAATTCTATATTATCTTCTATTTCAATACCCAAAATTTTATCCTCCTTTTTATTATTCATCAGATTGTTCTCAAATTCTACTTTATTAATTTCTTCTACTTTATTTACTTTATCATTGTTATGATTCTCTTCATTATCATATTGTTTTCATTAACATTATTTTTATTATTATTATTTATTTCTTTAAATTTTTTAGCTAAAGAATTAGATCTAGTAGTTTTAATACTTAGTATGATTTGTAAGTTTTTAATAAATTCTGAAATGGTCTTTATTTTTTAAGATTTATTAAGTTGATATAAACTATATTTAAATTTTTGAGAAAAATCCTTTCTATATAAATAAATTCTATTAGATTCACTTAATTCTGACAATTGTAACTTATTATAAATCTGATATTTTATATTTAAATTATACATTCTTAAGTAACTTTTTTCTTTTTTATTGTATTTTTTATTTTTTTTCTCAAATCACATTGATAGTATTTAAAAATAATAGTTTATTATAATTTAAACATATTTGCCACAAAAAGAAAATGTCAATTTGTTACATTTTTAAGTAATATACTTTTTTCTTACAAATATAATAAACGAGATACAAAAATTCTTGAAATTAATTAACAAGATCTTGTATTATTTAGTGATTGGCTAATCATTTAATCACATAATTTTTATGTTCATCACGTATAATTGCCAATTTTAATAATATTAAAAACCTAATAAACTTTTATTAAAAATTTAGCAAAACTTACTGAAATACTAAAATGCTAAAACTATTATAAAAAATGCTGAAATTGGAGAAATACTAATAAAAATATATTAAACTTTTATTGAAATTTCACAAAACTAATTATAGAATTTTGAAGAGGTATTTTTTACATATGCTATAACACAACTAATAATAGAAATAATAGAATTCTTATAAAATTAAAGGTTAATAATTATCTTACTTTTGAATTTTAAGTTTGTCATAATATCAATTAAATTAATAAAATAACTGAAAGAAATCTATTTTAAAAGGAATAATAGTATCACCTTTAAGTTTTAACTGCATTCAAATTTGATCATTATGGTTATAATGATCAGTATATGTTAATTATCATTCCTTTTGACAGAACGATGATTTATATAAATCTTTTTTAAAAGAATAATGACTTTTATTATTCTTTTTAAAAAAATAACAATTTTTATTATTCTTTTCAAAAGTATAATTATTTTTTATCATTCTTAAAAAACAATACATAATTGTTTTGAAAGATCAATTTTCTATATCTTTCTTTTGAATTAAATTATCATTTCTTAAGAATGACTTTGTTATCATTTTAAATAATGATATATTATCATTCCAAGAAAATGATTATTTATTTTTAAGAAAGAATTCATTATCTTTTTTAAGAATATTTATTTTTATCATTCTATTAGAATGATACATAATTGTTTCTTTAGAAGTATTTTTATATTATTCTTAAGAAATAATTTTTTTATCATTATTTTAAAATTTTTAGCAGAATTAAATTATATTTTAGCTAATATTCAACATTTTAAAAAAGGGATAAAATGGACTATTCCAACTAATGATAATTGTTGTCTTTTAATGAAGTTCCTGTTAAATCTTCCTTCAGAAAATTTTGGAAAGATTGTTGAGCTGCCTCACAGTTTTTCGAATATTTAGAACTAAATAGAAATTGTTTTATCAAATAATAAACTTATAATAATAAAATATCTTGGTCGTCAATTTTTCTTTATTTAGCTGATAATAATAACAGAAAAAAATCTATTACTTCTTTCCTATAACGAGTAAAAAAACTTTCAAAATTAAACTTCTTATTGAAGAATTACTCACACTTTCAAAATTAAAATCAAACGTCCAGATATTTATAAAGGCTAAAATTGTGCTATTTGTAACACAATACCTAAAACTGCTAATCATTTATGGACTATACTGATTAGCTAATTATTTCTAAAATTGATAACAATGGATTATACTCATATCTTTCAATTAAACAATAACTTTTAGAATCATTTAATATTTCTCAAATCCCTTAAAATTTATCTAACTGATCAAAGGTTTTACTCCTAGATCTTTAGTTAATTATCTTAATTTATTTCTTTCACAATCAAGTATGAACCAATTACTGCTTAAAAATTAAATGACTTTATTTGTGAGAAGATATGAATGTCACATTATAATACCATAATCATTAAAGAATGATCTCTTAATACTGGAGTTAATTGAAGAAAAATAGTGAAGTACAAAGTTAATGGCAGATTTTCCTCTAAACTGAGGACATCGTTTGTCGATAATTGGAAAAATTAACTTTATGTGGCTCTCAAATTTGATTATTTCTGATGCAACTTCTTGGAATAGTACTGACATGTTTATTTAGATTTTTTATCATTTGTACTCTTCTTGAGAATTTTCTTTAGAAGGGTATTGAGGAAGGATTTTGGTGATTAGTCAATCTAAACAGGTTTGAAGTAGAACTATAAAAAATAGTTAGTATTTATTTTTTGTATTTACTTTTTTATTTTATTTTAATCTAATTATTATTATACAACTCATTAATAAAGTATTGACAGTATCACATTTTTAAAAATAAATAAAAATAAAATTATTTCAACTAATAATATATTTTTAGTTTTTAAGATATATTAATTTTAAATATTTATTTGCATATATTTTAATGAAATAGCATTAAATTCTATATTAATAATTATAATTTGAAATCATATATACAATTAATATTAAATAAATTTAATTCAGTATCAATATTAATTAAATTCTTACATTAAAAATAATTAAAAGAAGCACAATACTTTAAATAAAAATCTGCAGATTTAACAGATTTACAAATAATTACAAATTTTTAAAAAACTGTGTATTTCATATATCTACTAATTATATTAAACTGATTAAAATCTTTTTTTTTTTAGGTTTATTATTTTTTTTATACTTTTTAAATATTTAAAATATCAAAAAAGTGATTTATCCAGATCATTTAAAAGTAGATAAAAAGAATTTTCTATATAATAATATTTTAGGTAAAAAATTATCAAAATCTTACTAAAAAAATTAAATACAATATATTTTAATATATATTAGTTTTAAAAAAAATTATAATAAAAAAATAAGCAAATTTTAAAAAAAAAGATTATGTTAAAATAATAATACTTAGGATCACTGAAACACTTTAGTTTTAAGATAAATAGCTAACAAAATTTTATCAAATGAAATTATTATATATATATGTTATAATTAAAGATGGGAACTATAATTAATATGTTGCAACTTTTAATGTTGCAACTTACGTTGTAATTAGTTTTAACCTATATATGTTGCAACTAATTTTAGCTCATGTTGCAACATTTTGTAAATTTGAAATCAATTGCTGTACCATCTTTAGTTATAATAAAATAGTTTTAATAACAGTTCTTTGATGTTTATGGGTTATAAATGGGTTTTAAGATAAGCAAAAGGTATCATATTTATTGTTTTACTAATTTAATTAATAATAATCTTAATTTTAATATTATAATATAGGTATCATATAGCTTGCAATATGAGCATTCTATACAATCAGATATGTTTATTAATTATATCTTATGAAGTTATTATAACAAATATCTAAATTTCTCATTAATACCAAGTTTTAGTAATAAAGAAGATAAAATGACTTATTTAGAAACTTCTTTAAATTCATTTGAACTTGATCTAACAAATACATATGAATTGAAATTATAATTCTTACTATAAATTCAGGTTTTTTTTTATCTCATATTGTATAATATTAGTCTAGTGAATTCTGATGAAGAATCTGGTTGAACTCAATGCTATAGGTTATAAATTCTGAACAATTATAAAAAGTTCAGAATATAGTTAATTATTTTTTCATTTTATTAAAAGATTAGGTAATTGAATTTTTCATGATCTTTTTAAATTATCTATTGGAACCATTCATCTTCAACTGATAAATCTGGTTAAAATTCTTTGTCAATAATAAAAATATAATACTATAATAATTAATTTTATAAATAAAAGAAATATGATATTATTAAAGTATGTTTATCTTTTTAGTATTTTTTGATTGATTGTTGATTTGACTATTATTAATAATTTAAAAAATAAAGTTTATCTATTTTTATAGGATCCTTAGTATTTAATATTATAAACAAATTGAATTATTCAAAATATTGCAAATTTATTAATTTCAAAATATTATTCAAAGCATATCCTCATAGAATATCAAAACTAATTAATTATATAAACCAATTAATTTTGTATTTCTGATATTTGAGACTTTTTTATGTGAAATTGTTAAATAAATACATCTTGACTGGCATGATAAAGAAGTATAAGTGAATAAGTAATATTTTCAGAATTATAAAAGGGTTTATCTTTTTATTAATACAACATGCAAATTACTAAAATTACTAAAAACTGATTGCAATCAATGAGAACAGAATTCAAAGAAAATTTGATTTCTGAAGTAAACTATAGTGATGTATCAGGATCAAAATGATATGAAAGGTTTGTTCAAATAGACCAATTTCCTGCCAAAAAAGTTGTTGCAGGAATTTGAATCATTCTTTCTTAACAAACTCAATTAAATAATTAAATTATAGTGTATAATATCGAGAAGTATATTTTCTAGCACTTTAAAACCGTTCAATGTCCAGCAAAATACATAATAAATTTCTAATGAGCGTGAATATTTTGAAATGCTCATTTTAAAATATAATTCTAAATTTTCAATTTAATCCATTTAAGTTGTATAAGGCAAATGATAAGATCTTTTCTAGCGATATAAATTTCGGTGATCTAAAAAGAGCTTCAGGAATTTTACAGATATTTTCTAAACAATTCTTTTTTAGTTTTTTAAAACCTTAATATTGAAATTTAATTTGAAAAATTTCGACTTAATCCTTTATTAAATATTCAGCTCATCATTAATAATACAATTTTGAATAAAATCTCCTAAATTTTGACATTATTTGAACAAGCATTTTGTGAGGAATGTAATGCACACGTGTTTCAAGCTTTATTTGATGACTTTCAAGATCACCTATTATAATAATTATTAGACTTGTTAATGATATCAGCTGCAACCTATTGTTTATATAATTATCATGTCAACTTTGAAGCCTGAATTTCAAATACCATTAAAATTCTTCGAATTTATTTTGATCATAATGGTATTGTTATTAGAAATATCACTATGAATATGCAAAGCAACAAAGCTACTAAACCTATGACAAGCATTAAAAAGGTCCAACAAATAATATAATGTTACTTTGTACAAAATATTCATTAATATCCATTTTATTTATATATAATATTAAAAGTATAATAATCAATTGAATGAATTGAATGAAATCACCTGTAAGTAATTATTATGGGAAGATTCATAAAAAGCAACCCATCGTTTACCATGAACTTAATTTTTCTGATCTAACAGTAATGAAAATTGATGATACAATTTGACTTAACTCAAAACAGTTACTGTAAATAAAATAAATATTTATTCAAGATTTATTTACAGATTTCTTAAAGCAATTCCTTATTGTTATAGTGAAACGTATTAAATTAATTTGAAGCAAGTGTTCAGATAATGATATTATTTCAAATCAATCATAGAATCTGATAACTCAGAAAGTCTCTTACGTAAATTATTATATAATAAAGTTTCACAATTTATACTATTATGCTTCAACTTGAGACCTTCTCTATTTACTATACACAAGTAATATGTCGTTACAATTTACATGATGATAAATACTCAAGTTCAAAAATATTCTGAAGATGACGAGTTGAATATCTTTACTAAAGAAAATGCATCTTTTCAGAATATAATAAAGTGATGAATATGAAATTAATCATTCTTTACAGAATATTTTCAAGTTGAAAATACATTGTGACCAAATCGATAATATATCTCAAGACTAGAGTTCGTATCCTTTATCCGTTAAAAACAGATATCGAACGGATATTCGAATATTCAGATTGGACGGATATAAAATTTTGGATATCCGGATAATCCAACAGATATCCAGAAAATACCCAAATATTGTATTATCTAAAAGATATCCGGATATATCCGGATATGGTTTGTGATCAGCTTGCACAAGCTTTTATTATAAATTGCCAATTCAATAAAAAAAACTGAATTTTTTTGTATTGAAATAAAAAGTATTCATAAAACAAAAATGCTATAAAGTAATTTTAAAGCATATATACGCCCAAAAAACACGATAAGTTTATTTTAACTTGCAACAATTGGTAATTTTTTCACACAAAAAAAAAAATAATACAAACAAAATAATGAGTGGGCACGAATCACGAGAGCTACGTAGTAACAAAAAAAATAAAGAGATCTCTAAAACAAAAGAAGTAACAACAACAAAAAAAGCAATAAAAACAAAAAAGAAAGTTAAAAAAACAAGAAAATCAAAAACTGAAATGGAACTTGTATCACAAGA